>UZAF01018634.1:0-28317 GCA_900617895.1 Haemonchus placei | reverse complement strand
ATGGCTTATTCGATCTAAGTAAGCCTTAGGAGAGATGGTGCATCGAGGTGGGTGAGTGAACTGAACGTCCAATTCTTAGCTGATCTCAGCTTTTTGCACGAGGAAGTTTTATCACCCACCCGCTGCTCTTCCCCTACTAAGGCATAGGTGAAAACTACATTCTTTTGGGTGAGAGCATTCTCTGAGCATAAGTTCAACTACCGCTCTTCTCTATGCTCTAATTGTAAAACTAATGTTGTGAAAAAACGATGGCCTTCATCCCCCCCCCCCCCCTCCCCGACGGTGCTGTATGTAGTCGCGACACTCGTAGTGTACGCTCCGATTATCGATTACTGCTGAGGCGAGGGGATGCGCCGCGGGAGAGGCGCGCGGCGCATCACCTCCCAATCCCTAAATGGCACTGCAAAACCATTGGAAAGCTCTTGGATTTGAATTACTTTCCCGGATATTGGAACAGGTCTCAGAACTCACCACTGAGGAATGAATAGGTAAAGAGGTAACTATATATATTTATACACATAAGCATTGCTAATTAAAAGAGAATTTCCAGTCCAAGCTTTTCTGAAGAGTAATTTTGCGCACAGACAAAAGAAACAGTTGAAAAGAATTTGGTCTTTTTTCTCTCAAAGAAATGACCAAAGTCTTCCTTTCGAAATCTCACTAATATCCCACTAGCCCACGAAAACAGATGAAAAGCTCGAGAGGAAGATTACAAAGCTCACCACTCAAAATGTCCTAGCCCTAACAGAACTGCATACAAAAGAAGCAGATAGAGGACCGTATAGGGCGCGGCTGAGCGTAGAGAATTGGGGTTATTATATCAGGAAATGGATTTGGTAGGGTCTAAAAGTAGTTAGTGAACAGTGGAAGAGAACGAAAACTAAAAGTGTCGGACCGCTGCAGCACTGACGCGTTCGATGACGTATTGGAAATGCGCGCGCGGGAAAACAATTCAAACCCTATTGCCCTTTCAAGATTCGAATGTGATCGTTTCGTAATTGCGAGGTATGCACCGCGCGCGATGCGTAACCCAGTCTCGTCGACCATTGGATCGAACGTCTCCCTCGTTGACGATAGAATCGGACTTCTCCCCCTTTCTGAGTATGAAGTGCTAGGTTCTATATCACTTCGCCACAGGGCGGACACCAGCTATTGGCGACTGGTCACATGCATTCGTGTCAGGATCTTTCACATTCGTGTCAGGAACTTTCTTACTCAAACGCCGTTATCAGCACTATCGTCGTCGGGTGCGTGCTGACCACCGACGTGCTATCGAGCGCAGCATTCGAAGAGAAAATGTCCTGACAGGTTCTCGATGAATAAATCCCAATAGTACTCAGCGCCTAGCAACCCCTTTTTTGGAATTCAGCTTGGTTTAACAAGTAATTTTTGATGAGTTACAAATTAGTTTTTGATGAGTCTGGTTCTATCAAATTATATCCTTCAAACTCTTCGTCAATCATTGCAGATCGGTGACAATGGAAAGGTGGTCGGAATCGAACACATACCAGAGTTGGTAGAATTAGCTAAGAAAAATACTCGGAAGAATCATGCTGATCTTCTTGACAGTGGGCGAGTACTCTTCGTTGAGGTTGGCAATTCGAATCTACATTCATATACTCAATTGTTCATGAAGATAAATTCGTGTAGAAGCTCTACAGGAGTAAAATAATATGCCCGCCCTATTGATTTTTTTACGGAACCGATAGCCCCAAACTGAAAAGAGCACAGCTTCGTATTTCATGGATGCAAAGCTTCTTCAATCCTACCCTCCGAATATCCTCGCTCTCGTAGCTTCATTTCTCTTCAGCTCTATTTCGGAAAGTGACTTCCCACGCTCCACCTTACCCCGCTGAATATATTATCTGCAACCCTCTCTTCTAATCTTTTTAAGTGAATCTTCTCCATACTGCTTTTTGCTGGAAATAATTCATTCAATCCCGAGGGTTATCACACCGATAAACAAGGAAAATATTACGGGATGGCTTCCGAGGAAATCTTCTCTTGGTCCTTTATGCACTAGCTGATGCTGATGGTGTGAAATGAACTGATTTTTTTCATCGGTGAACTATGACCTCAACCACCAAAAAAGATGGCGGCGTGGAGAGTTTTGACCAGTCTCCTTCCCACCTGGGCATGAACCTCTCCGAAAAATAGGCGGTTTAATCAGGAGATTAGTAGGTATCCCGTACAGGCAATAGGAATTGGTGGCATTATGAATAGCAGAAACTCCCAGTATTATTCCGGTGTAGAAAAGTAGTATAAAAAAGATTATCAGCGTCTTATCATACATTTTATTGTGTATATCATGACCATGAAAGTGGACGAACATTTTTTATCACGACCTCGTAAAATGGCCTAGAAGAGGGATAAAATCAACAGTCGTTTACATTTTCAACATTTTCACCGAAGGGATTTCAAAAAGAAATTATCCGATGAGCATCAAAGATTCTGGAAAACGGATATCGGTCCCATTTGAGCAAATGTGTCGAAAAGCCACGAACAGAATGTAGTTGTCGAGTTACTAACTTGATTCTAGACGCGTCAGAGATAGCTAATGGAATTGGTTTGGACACGGCTTTAAAGGGAAATGTCCCTGAATAGCAGGAATTTGCATAATTCACTCAGTCAGCGCAGTTTAAATTCCACTTGCGCCAGCCAATAATAGCGTACTCCATGTGAACCCTGTGTAATCACAGTGAGAAGAACGGAAAAGTAATCACCGGAGACTTTATTTTCCTTTGTTTACGGAAAAAGGAGGCTCTCTGGTCGGTCACTGGCTATAACGAATTTTGGAGTAATTGCCGTGGTTACCGGTTACCGGCCTAACGATAAGTAACTTCTAGATTACCATGATCCATTTTAGTCGGGATATATGTTATTCAAAATCTCAGTAGGAACGGTTTGAATACCTGCAGCAACTCTGCGCCGTCGAGCGCGGGCAATTCAAACGCCATTGATTTTCTGTTGATCTACACCCAGATCGGTTTTTATCTTCACCTTACCGCCCAAGCTTCCATAGCATCAAACTGAATTCGTACTGTGTATTTTCACTTTCTATTGCTTGTTTTTTTCTCCTTTATTTTTCGTCTGTACAAAAAGAACCGAGTCATTCCAGGGTGATGGACGTAGGGGGTATGAGATGGACCACAAGTATGACGCTATACATGTTGGAGCTGCTGCAGAAACCATACCCCAACCAGTAAGTGGAACTCGTTTGGATTTTGTCAGAAAGTGAACAAATTATGAGAAGGCTATAGATTAATTGATACGAAACAGATAAACCACGAAGGAAAAATACAAATAGATAAAAACAGGACAGTGATAGGGGGATAGAAAAACTGAAGTGGTAAGTTAGAGAATTATGTCTCTGTTCTGATTCGAAATCCCTGAAGGAACCCGGTGTTTTTCTATTACCACAAAATTGTGCTTTTGTCCTCAAAAAATGAAAAAATGGTTTTTTTTAAAGATGAACCTTCCAATTCCTCAGAATTTTTTAGCAATAGTTACTTGATTTGGTCACACAGCTCACTCCAAGAAGCTAGTGATTCCTTGCTAGGTCGAAAAAAATTCTACTGTACCACGTGATTTTAGTGAAGCTCAAAAAAAAAAACAGTCTCTGAAAAATCAAATGTAAGAAATCGCCTCCCGTATGCAAAGGATAGAAAGGTATATCGAAGACCTGGAAAGCGCAGCGTTTTTGGACCTCTATGAATCGATTTTGGAGACTTCAGGCTCCATCTTTTCCTGGTTCTGAGAAGCTTAGTCCTTTTTCCGTATGTTTTACCCGTAAAGGACAACACCCTCCTACCTCAGTTAGGACATGCAACATTGGTTTCTTAAGAAATAGGCAGAAATTTACGCATAAAAAAAACGAAAAGGTGGACAGGCGAAAGACAGGAAGGGAGACGCACTAGGCCTAATAAACTCTTCATTTTAGATTTCCTACTGGTTAGAATATTTCGATAAATCTAGCCTTTTCCTGAAAAAAGGGTAGTATTGCAAAAGACCACTCTCCACAATAACGTACTTCACGTAATTTCGAAAAGTGGAACGAATGTTTTTCCAAGCAGCAGCTACCCCTTTTTTCTCTTAAAAAAGTGCAAATCCATTTCATTAGAATGCATTGCGTAGGAGATGTTTTAGCATTTACTTTTTCCATCAAAGTTAATGAAGTTCAAACTTAATCGCCACGAAGTGCAATTAAGTCCAGTATCCATTTACTTTTCTTATAAAAGACTGGTTACTTAACGCTTATCTCATTTACTATGAAAGGTCGCTGCCCAGGGATTCAGACCAAGATAATTAGCAGCACCTCTCTGATTCCCTCAAGCTCCTTTATGAGATTTAAGAGGGACACGCCATATCCTAGCACGGCTTAGTTCAATAAGACTTTAAGATTTACATATTTTGTATTAATCATTTTTACATTAAAATTCAAATGTAACAATTGAGAGCAAACTCAAATTCGTTCCCATAAGAACAACGAGCATCTTAGATGAACATCGCCGACATCCTCATGAAACCTCGAATTTTCGAATGAATTTCCGTGACAGTGGTTAGAAATACGTGAAAAATACCACGTTAGGTGAAGCACATCTTAGGAATGACTTCGTTTCTCAATTGCGCTCAATTCAGCCCTTTAATCTCAGCAAGCCTTTAAAAAAAGTGCCATACTACATACGACCGCCGTTAGTGAGCGAGAATGATTAAGAGTGGCTTGGGGTGCAGCTGCAATTCGTGATCATTCATGTTTTTATTTAGGAAAAAGGTCAGACTTTTTTACATCAATTAGTGGACCTTATAAAAAAGTGAGAAAAGATGCAGGCTTAGAAATAACTGCTTGAATTATCCCAAAAGTTTCCTTCAAAGAAGTAGAAGGCCAGGTGTAAATGACCAGAAAGCCATGCAGCAACTGGCCATTGGCGGTCAGAAAATAAAAATTGGGCGGAAAAAATCATTCACATTCTCTCTCAGTGTTAGACCTATAACGTCTCAATATGATGACGAGCTTTCGAGATTTTTTATTTTGGAGCAGTTTGGATGTTAAGAAGAATTTTCTAAAGAGCCATAATTTTGCAACAGTAACTTCCGTAGGGCTGGAATGCAACAAAACATTGACTTTGTTCAATAATAACTTACTAGATCTGCCGCAGCTCACATTATACTTATGTTTCAAGTGAATAGTTCAAAAAGAAACCCGATAATTGAAAGCACATCCGGTTAGAAGAAGGCGCTACGCTCCAGCTTACTGCTATGAGCTTTTCCACGGAACTTTTGAAAACTACTCGTTTCAATACGTCAGGTCTCACGACGTAAATATCCTTCTAAGAAAACCAAATATAGACACGTTAAGGCTCTCAACGACTTTTACACCCTGGATGCAATACTCGGCAAGGCTCGTAATTGTCTAGGATTAGGTTAGAAATCTCATTACATCTGAGAAATCAAGTTTGCAGTAAGGAACGCATAGGCATCGAATAGGAGGGATGCGGAAGCGATCGATGATAAAAAAAGCTATCGAATAGTACTCAGTAATTCCTTGTTATCCCTTCCAATCGTAAAAAAAGAAACTTGAAATTAATTGGATGGAAATAAATCAAAATATAGCTTTTATGGGCAACTGAAATGAAAACATTTCGCTTCTCATAAATGTATAATTTTTAAATTAATGAGGAAATGAAATCGGGATCCTAAAAATGGGACATAGGATAGCGCAATATTAGAGGCGATAGAGGAGGATCCGCTGTCGTTGGTATTGTGTCAGTCTTGATTCAATTTTAGCGTATGACGTAGGCGTTGCAGTATGCTTATTAGCACCCTTAATCGGCCAATTCTTTGCAATAACAGCCGAGGCCATATTACAAATTTTTTTCGAAGGAAGAAATGTTCCTTCATTGATCGTGATCGTATTTCAAAAATGAATTCTGTCTCCTTAATTCTCCCGTTTTAATTCTATTTTCGTCCTTATTTTTACAGGGAATCCAAAAAAACATTTACATTTAGCCGAAAAGACGCTTGCTAAGGGTACGAAAGAAAGATCACGTGAGATAGCCGAAAAGATGAAATTTCCCAATAACATGGTTGGCTGGTCTGGCGAGCGCGACGGAGATGTTTTGAAGAAAAGTAGTGAAATGAAGTGGTAACAGGATTGAGTTTACGCTAGACATTTCCCTGGGGGAAGGTCTTATGGAGACTAAAAACGCGGAGCATTCCCGAAGAACAACGTCGTGTACTTCCTGTTGCCGAGCAACATTGGTTCCTTATGTCGAAAGAGTCTTGATGAGGCGAAAATTTGGGATACCAACAAGAACGCAACTCACTCTAGNCCACAAGCTCTAGCAGAATAGCGTCCAGTTGGGCGGGGGAGGAGGAATATTCTGAAGGACGGGAAAGAGGATGATAGTAATATGATACTACCCTTCTTATTTTCACGCCATTCTGTCAATAGCACTATTACGCCGCAATATTTGCATTGTGGCTTTTTCTCTTTTGTTAAACACACCCCTTCGTGACTTCAGAAAGAAAATGTCCAGCCTGGTTTTACTTTGAGTTGATCGAAACTGGGCACATAATCCTTTTGCGCCATGCAATCAACTTCTGTTCTGATTTGTGGAAATCCTACAGAATGGTTATTTTTGTCCCACATATAGTGCCTTGAAAGATTTATGCAAGAGCGTTAGGCTTCCTCCTCTCCCCTCCTGTATCACCCAATAGAAAAGTGGTTGAGGGTTGTGTTTAGGAGGATGAACCAGTGCGACAGGTCCTGGCAGATCTCAGTTCCGATCTTGAACCGACCATGAATGTGACAGCGGTTGCACTTGTCACTATTCCACTTCCGATTCCATTCATCACCCCCTTGTAATCGAAGAATTCATAAATCCTAACGGTTGCTATACTTAACTTTCTTTGATCGCCATTAACTACACCAGTTTCAGCTAACAACAAGGTATTTTCCAGTTTATTTGGCCTATTGCCACTATGAAACCAGTGGTTTGCCACCATGAGACTAGCGGTTGTTGCCTATTGTTAGTTGCTAATGCAAAGCATACATAGGCACGCAACAAAGATCAATCATCAAGCCCCGCCGCTCAGCGAAGTTGCGTGGCAGACCGAAGTTGGATGGATAATTGAATAGCGCATAACAATCACCCTCCACACGCAACCACACACACTAGTCGAAGTGAAAGATATCCACATTATTGAGATAAAAAATCCCCAGAAGGGTGGTTTCTTTGGTGGTACCACCCAACTTGAGCATTTTCGAGTGGGAATTCATTTCAATGATTCTCTTAGAAGCACATGATATGTAAAAAGGTCTCTGAATGAGTGTTCATTTCTTCAACCCACCCTGATCTCAGTGAACATGCGGCAGCACCGGAGAACGTCTGGCAAATGTTTAAAAGTTACTGGAACTACTTTCGTTAGGAACAATTGAGCGCATCTGAGTCGAATTTAAACAAGAGACCACCTTTTCCTTTACAGGAATGTTCTTACTCTTTTCGCCGTCTTCCTTTGGTTTATTTTAACAGAATTCTAATTTCCTTCGTCATGAGAAGTATCAGCAACCTTTGAGCATTTGTCAAAACTTCCGTGGGGTTGTTTCACTTTGGGGAGGATTGAAATGAGATTGTTGCGAATTGTCCGAGTGAGCTTAAGGAAATATGTAAGCTCGTTCGAATACTGGAATGTTTAAAATTACAAAAAGTAAAAGAAGGATTTTTTGACTAATTTGATCGTCAGGGTATCATACGCAGCAGTACATTNAGAACGTCTGGCAAATGTTTAAAAGTCACTGGAACTACTTTCGTTAGCAACAATTGAGCGCATCTGAGTCGAATTTAAACAAGAAAGCCACCTCTTCCTTCCCAGGAATGTTCTCTTTCTTTTCACCTTCATGTTTTTACTATATTTTAACAGAATGCTAACTCTCCTTTGTCATGGGAGGTATCAGCAACTTTTGAGCATTTGTCAGAAGTTCCATGGGACTGCTGCACGTTCGTATTCATCAGGGAGGATTGAAATGAGATTGTTGCGAATTGTCCGAGTGAGCTTAAGGAAATATGTAAGCTCGTTCGAATACTGGAATGTTTAAAATTACAAAAAGTAAAAGTAGGATTTTGACTAATTTGATCGTCAGGGTATCATACGCAGCAGTACATTCATGTCTTACCAATATTACAATTGGGGAAAACAAGTAGCTATACTGAACAAAAGGAACTATAGCTGATGACTTTCGTATCGACCAGTTAATACCTTTCAACAAAAACCAGGGTCCACACTAACTACGAGGGCTGGTAACGGCTTACACTTTCTCTAAAACTTCTCAGTCCCTGAAGGCGGTGGTTTCCCTGATTTACCATACACACCATTGGAAAACTTATCTTCTTATTTTGCCCCATAAAAACTACTGAAATTAGAGAACATGAGGGAAGGACGATATTGAAAGCGAATCATAGTACTTTGGAGAAATGTCAGAACAAATAGGAAAAGCAGCTTATGACCCTCAAATGCTGAATCAAGAACCAGCTTTCTTTACATATATTGATGATTGCTATGGAGGTAAAAGTGTAAACAAATTGAATGTGAAAGACGTAATGAAGTGAGTGATCCACAATGTTTTCAGCTCATCGACCAACTAGCAAAAGGAGGGCGAATGCTAATCCCAGTCGGAAAGGAACATGGCAATCAGGTTAGTGTCAGCAACGAAATCGCCTTTCAACGAGAAATCTACATTCCTCATATGTGGCTAATGTCTTGACTATAACAAATAGCTATGGTTCGGTAAAAAATAATAAGTAGAGCTAAGGGTAGGCCGAGCCACTGCTAAATTTGTCCAACCAATTATAGTTAACTAAGTTAATTATATCACCTTGTTATCAACTTGCGATGGTCACTTTTTGCTTTTTTATTTTTTTTTTTCATCATTTCATCCGGACGTCCACTGCAACTATACGAATCTACGTAGGCATATTACCATCGATTCCCCCGCATGAAATTCGCTGCTCATCGTGCAATCATAAAAACCCTGGAAAACAAGTTCTAAATGGGGAACTGTAAAATTCTAAAACAACGACGATATGTTCCTTTTGAAACCGATTATGATGCAAGTCTTTAACGAGCAAATGGGAAAAGTGCAAATAATTTTCCGTATTCAATACAGCTTTTTTGGAAACTATTTCAAAAGCCCTGTCACAAAGTGCCCCAGCATTGGCGGTACATTTATTTCCTAAAACGACGTTTCGTCGGAAAAAAGCCCTTTGCCGGGTACATCGCTCATGTTACGCATAAAAACGCAGCCAGCAAAATCTGGGGAGTAATCAAGCTCTACACGGGCAAACGTTCGGAATAAATCATCGAAATGTCATTGATAAAAAAGTTCATGTGAAACTAGTTGCACATTTCATCATATGCAAGTTTATGGGTATTGTCTATCTGGAAACGAAGAGATAAAGAGGTACCATCGTTAAAATGCCATAGATCTCTTTCGTTTCTTATAATTTACAGCTTATTAAGCCTACTTGAGATTTTTTTCTCTTCAAAGCCAAGGAAGCTTTACTCGACCTTAGATTTGCTTCTAAAATGCGCTTATCTTCAACGAATTGTTTTAAGAATCAGAAACGAGCTCAATGAGAGGCAAAAAGGATATTTAAAGGCACAGTTTACGATAATTTTGGGTAATCCAGGTTATGACGAAAAATGTAAGATAAGATGGAAAATAGTGCGATGAAGGCGAAGAAACTGCGTGAATAGGTGCTTCCAAAGTGAAAAAAAAGCTTCGAAAAATCGGTAGAAAGGGGGTAGGACGAGAATAAGATCAGAGAAACGAAGAAAAATGGAGCGTTTGGACGGGCTAGACAATGTGTATCAGTGCGTAAGTATGAGTCCTGGTACGATTAGCTGTCTACGGTAAGCGAAAATTCATCACTCATAAGCATAAGTTAACAAAAAACTCTAGAAAGGCCAAAATTTCTCACCTACTTCAG
This sequence comes from Haemonchus placei, assembly GCA_900617895.1. Lineage (NCBI taxonomy): Eukaryota > Metazoa > Nematoda > Chromadorea > Rhabditida > Trichostrongylidae > Haemonchus > Haemonchus placei. Next base: position 18,331 of record UZAF01018634.1, on the reverse strand, counting down.
CCTCTTGTGATAGAAAACTTAATAAAGGATCATAGCAGCAAAAAGAATAGTAGAGAGTAAAGGATAAGCAGAAAAAAAACCTCGACACTCATCTTACTCATCGATCGAGGGGCGGGAAGTTCGCGCGAGCTATTAATGGGGCTCCCACTATGCCCTCACCGTTGTGTTTTTGGGTGCGAGAGGGTCCCACCTATTACCCTTGGGGGCCACTGGGTATTTCTAAGGATAGAACCCAGTAACCACTTTTATCGTGAACTGCGCCTTTAAGCAATTGTGAAAATGTATTTGATAACACTATCAACTTTTATTACTCCACATGTAACACAAACAATTCATAGAGGAAGATGTTCTCCAGGATTTACTCATTACAATGGCATGGAACACAATTCCCATAAAAGTTCTACACCATTCATTTACTTGTGTTCAGTATGCAACAAGTCTTGAGCTTTTATCTCTCCTAGATCGCATTTCGACGTAGAACATCCTAGCCCTACTAAATCATGACAAATAGCGAAACAGGAGGGTTGGGAATTGTGCTTAACAATGAATTCAAGGGACTAAGTTGGGCTGAGGCTTTTCTCAACTACCGTAGTCTGTACTGTGGTGCAATACGCCCCTCTCCTGCTTCTAGTGGATTAACGTTAGGCTTGATTCTATGAGTCTGAGCTGTTCGAATTCGCACTGACTCTTCACTATTTATTCGATTCCACTCGCTTCTCAGGTATATCGTGCCGATACACACACTATGTAGTAAGCTCAATAATCGTGCTCTTTATCACCCGCTGATGTTCCCCAAAGCACACGAGCAGTAGATCGTTGAACACTGGTTACTTAGCTACTGATAACCAAAAGCAGCTGAGTAGAACGGTAGTCTAAAATCGCGACTTGCACAGCAAAACGCATCATTTCTCTTCGATTTAGCTTTCCTTTTTTATTTACTGATCAGCAACCATATAAATCCCAGACAATGTTTTTCATACTTCCAGGTTTTCCTACAAGTTGATAAAGATGAGAATGGTGAAGTCACACAGAAGGTAATCGAACACGTTATCTACGTGCCGCTTACCAGTAAAAACCATCAATTGGGTCGCGATTGATCTACGACGACGGTGATAATCGTCAGAAGTGTACGACCACCACCAGATCATTTCTCTTTCTCTCCCTTGATTGCCTACACCGCATATTGCGCAGAACACACAGACACATTTTGCTTTCTTTCACAAATACGAATCGGTGATGATTACCTCTCAAAATTAATACTAAAATATTTTTCAAATAGACCACATACCTTATTTATTACACCATGGACACAGTAACAGTGAAACGCGACTGTGTTCAGAGGAAAAAAAGCCCTGTAATTATAAAAATTTTTCGTCATCACATTATTCGTATTGTACATTACAGCTGTAAACTAGTTTCAGTACGTGTTTTATACAGACTTTTGAACAAAGTACGATTGTATTCGCTGCAAAGCTTTTCCACTCAATGTATAGCTGGCTGATAACCAACGTTCTGCGTGGTGTATGTTGCCGTTCTGTTTCGTTTGAAAGCGTTTTATGTTTTACTCGCTTATTTTACAATAAATCACTGCATGCATGAAAGTAGGACAGTGGCATCATAAACAAATGAAAAAAAAANAAAAAAAAACAACAAGCCGAAAAAATATAACTCACAACACGCAGTGGTCAGATCAAAATTCAATTAAGCAATTGAGAAATCACACATCAGAAAATAAAACAGTTCGCAGTGCATACTGGATAGGCATATGGCCTCTTAGATCTCATCCATCTCGTTATCACCAGATGTAAATGGTGGGAAATCACCGGTAGCAACATCTACAGGCCGCACAAAACCGCCATGCTTGTCGTCACATTGAAAATATCTGAAAATCGGTTTCTACGACCATTCTTCTACAAAAGAAACGAAAACTCAAAAATAGAGACGAAAAACGAATACCAATTGAGTATCCCAGAGTTCTACAGCTGGTTTTACTAATCGGATTAGGAGGCCGTGTCGTTGTAGGGCCTTAAGGGAACGGCTCTTTCTCTCCGACAATTCAGATGCACAGCTGAGATTCCAGATGGCAGGGTGGTTTGCATGTGCCGGAGAACTAAACGTCCCTTCACCTGCCGTACAAGGAAATGATAAGAACCCTCCAAATTCGATGTAAAGTAACTTGGACTCAGGCCGGTAAAGAGAAATGACAGCAGGGTATTCTCTGAGCTGCACAAAATACTATACATTCTATTTGAACGATATTTTCCTTCTACGCCAATTCATATACACCTATCCCTGACCCCTTCTATGAACTTAAGAGAATGAAAAAAGAACCTTTAGAACACTGCTTCATTCCTTCAGTTCAAAACATCTCCAAAAATAACCTTCACCAGCGCGGTAAAATTACACTAACCGCTACAGCTGCGTCTCGTTTCGTTCTTGAATTCATGAACATTCTTCATCAATGATATATTGGGACACCAGAGAAGTCTTGTAAAAAGTGACTAATAGTTTTCCCTACCTGACACCAGCGACTGCCCCATCATTTTTGCCGACCGGTTCATCGTACGTGACACCGACCCAAGGCCCCTCTCGGAATTTCGTTTCCCCGACGAATGCCACCACTCCACGACGTGGTACTGCACCACGAACACGCACTTCACAACGATCTCCAACCTAAAAGAAACGTTTTACAACCTAAGCTTCATAAGCATGGCCTAATCGATACACCAAAAGTGAAATTCATTCCCCTTCCATACGACTACAGAAGCACCTAGCAACATGGCACTGAGTGGCACTAAACGTCAGCCCAAAAACATTTGAAATGCTAATTTCCGAAACGATGTACTAGTGAGAGAATATCATCGCATTCATTGAGCTTTTTCGATAGAACGAAATGCATGACGTTTCCATTTCACGACCTGAATTAGCAAAATTCTTACTTACTAGCGCTGAAAATGGAAAGTTCCAACAAGTCCACATTTTCTTGTTGACAACAATGGCTTTCGGAGTAAAGACTGGTTTTAACAATTTTTGCATTGTTACAGGGAACTTCGCCTCTCCCTCTGACAAGCGTTCATTTCAAAACATTTCCAAGCCTTTTCTCGGAAGTGAACAGATTGGAATGATTTCATAACTTGAAACAGTGGAACTACGAGGATGACTCACTAAGTCACGAAATGCTTAAGACCAGACTTGCTACCGTATTCCACAATGCTTTCCGTTCATAAGTAACACCCAAGGGAGGTAAACAGTTAGTCAGACCCAGAGCAGTGCTGCATTTATAGAGCAAAGTGCGAAATCCAAGCACAAGTCTTTTCTCAACAGCTTAAATACTCCTGGACACACCTTTATCTTCTTCACCAGCTCTTCATTCAGGTCACCATGGTCCGAAGCAGCGTGTTCATGACCAGTGGCATTTTCAGCAAGCAACTTCTTCTTCCATGCTCGTACACTGTCTAGAAATAGAAAAATGAGAAGGAAAATAGAAAGATCAGAGACAAACACAAAAACAGTTACAACCAAAACACCTCCAGTTAGTATTTTCGAAATTGAACTAGCAGTTGTTTCAACGTTTAATGCTCCGGCTCTCCCATTAAGGCTTTACAACATCATAAGCAATAGTTAAGATTCACAAACTTCATCGAATCATCCTATTTCAGAAAGAAACCTAAGCTGCTCTACTTATAGTCTGAATCTGATCGAATGAGGTTTTCTGAATGAAAACTTTGTAGATCCTCACCTTCTCGTTTGTCGTACTGATCATCGCTAATCGTGTATTTTTCAACCATACTGTCATCTTGTAACTCTGCGTTCTGACCAGAAACATCAACTGCACGAAGTCGCATACCTAGACCACGCTAAGGATGAACTTCGACAAGAACTAGGGCTAAATCTTATTGCTCTACTCTACGTACGTTTTTTGCGGATAACCGACCATTCCAATAACACTGCCACTACCAAAAAGAAATATCCGGTAGAGCAAACTAACCACTCTTAACTCCCAGTTCTTTGAGACTTTTGCCTCCATCCGTCAATGACGAAACGAATTTTCCTTCAGCATCGTGAAGCTCGATATGGATGTTTTCAGATGTTGCTCCGACAACCAGCTCTAGCTTTTTCTAAAACGAAGGAAAACTAACTTATTAAATCACTTTAACAGTGAAGCAATCGACCAATGTCCTACATCAAGCCATAAATAATTCTGACGGCCATGCCTTGAGTTCCCCAAGTGTAAGCGTTGATGGATACTTCTTTTCGTAAGGGAATTCGGATACATTCGATGAGATCTCCAATGCATAGACTTCCGCCATTGTTCTGAAATATACACTGACTACACTTAAGATATGTAGAAAGCAGACAAAACCTCAGCACAACATTTTACGGAAGGATAAATAACCAGTTCGTTCAAACGCCTAAATAACATTGTATGCAATATCTAATTCGACATTAACAAATGAAAACAACACATCCTGACGCAAATCACTCTCCGAAATTGAGGCTAGGACATCAACAGCTGCTACAAGCGCTAAATGTCGCCTAGGAAACAGCATCAGGATATTTGTAGTTATACTATTACCACAAAAGTCCTTCGATGAAGCCGTATTCACATGAGTGTTTTCATTATCTTCTCGTGTATTTAGTTATCCGATAGACGGCCATGCAATAATAAGTCCCTGTATGGTGACAGAAATATCTGGTTGAGTGAAAAGTACAGATCCCTATCTTTCCAATCCATTGCAAATTGAGAGTTCGGTATCAATCCTGCTGAGCAGTGAAAACTAAAAAACTAACATTAGGTCATTCTGCAGAGTGATAAGAGGATAATTGGGAATCGTTCTTTTAAAGAACCATTTCCGAACAAAAAAGTCCTATTCAAATCCAAGTTCCGACAAACTGCGTATTGCCAATAGTAATAATTTTCCATTTAATTGACAATTGAATCTTCTCAATCCATCATCCCATTTCATTGCATTGCTGGTCTATAAGAGGTCGATCATTAAGATCCTCGACCTGTTTTCAAGGTTTAAGTGGATAATTTACGACCATCATTGCATTGAAAAAGATTTCAGCTGAGTAAAAGAGCTTACTATGCGGCAATATATCACCCTTTATCTTTCTTTTACGAGCTTCGATTGCTTTCTTTTCAAAAACAAGCTCATTCTCGATCTGCCCACCTCTTCTTTTCATCCTCGAAGTTATAGCAGATTCATGAATCTCTCCCAAAAACTCGTTGAACAGCCATTTCCAACTTCTTTTATTGTGGAACCTTGATCGAAGAGAAAATGGAGCTTTTTGTGTCAATACCGATTTCTTCAAATGAACTGCGTAGCGAGAAACCCTACCCTCACTGAAAAACCCATGCAAGCGCTTAATTAGGAACAGATCAGGTGGACCTGAAAGATATGGCTACTTTCAGAATTCGACGACCGTCCCCGTCCGTCCGTCCGTCCGTCCGTTCAGCGCGTGCCGCGACGGCGGCGCCTGACCGTTGTCGACACACTGGATCACTTGCCAGCGNGCACGCGCTGAACGGACGGACGGACGGACGGACGGATGAATCGTTGAGGTCTGAAAGCAGCCTATGGCGCTGATAGGTATGCGATGGCCGAGTAATCCGCTGGCTACACAAAGATATTGGCCGAGTTGTTCAGGATTTACTACATATCCTTGACAGGCATTGAAAAAAAAAAAGAATCTGCCAGAATGGAGCCCTTTTGCCCACCCCTGAAAGGCCGTCACGGTTATAATAGAAATGGCGTTGCAACTGATATCAATCATAAACACGATTTTAACGAACCGTCGGAATTTGATAGAAAATTCTTCACTCAACCGTTTCACTGTAATTCATCAAGTCGCTGATGGTCAACAGAAACAACACACTGGGAGATATTTTTGGGATCTGTCGCTACCGTAATCTGGTTCGTAAAAAGAATAGTGCCAGAGACATTGTTTCACGGTATAAGCAAATTTGAAGGATAGAATTAGACATGTTATCATTACGTGCACAGCTGTCACAACAATTTCGAGACGCTCAACGATTCATTTTCAAAAGATTCTTCTCAAACCCTGGATCATTAAACCTCGAAATCCCGTCCCTTTGTCAATGGCTGTTTGATCGCTCCATAACAACCAGGCTCTACGACTTCAGGTTGTCGCTTCGAATTAACTTCAAGAGAAAAAGCATGAGCTCTGTCTTTAGATGTAGCACCAGCTTATTAACCGTATGGCAGCCCAAAGGACATATAAACGAATCCAATATGCTTTCATTGGAAATTTATAACAGCAGCGATGGAACTGCTAGCAGCTTAGGAACCACGACGCTTGAATTTCGCATAGTAAACTATATTACCGAAAACTAAAAAACAAAACTCTAGTGGGCGACAAGATTTCCACAACGAATTGAGCAAAGTCATCAATAGAGTCCAAAAAATGGCCTCGGAATCCATCCACCACGTTTGAAGCATTCGAAAATCAAACACCTGTCATCCACTAAGTTTAACGAGGAGACTCACAAAGTCATGATTCGATAAACAGCGTAACTGCCTGTCAAGCAGAACTACACCATCTTTTGCCCAAACTACCGGCATCACATTTCGTGCTGGCTGATAGGAAAAGTACGTAAGCCTTCTATGATATCTACATCTCCGTGACTCAGGCAAGAATTTCACAACGATGGTCGCGCTCCACCAACTGATCAAAGTTTTGCATTGATTCACCTCATTCCCACGCTTTTGATCGACTCAATGTAAAATGAATGAGAGAATTAGATAAAATTCATGCACAACCCTTCGGCGTGCAACGATATCGATCATTGCCGAGCCCCTTGCCTTTCGGCCAGCTCAAGGTATGACTTTGGTCACTGGCCCACCACCCAATTTGAAAGATCACTAGAGAACCTTTCTGTATTCTGTACAACTTCTTACGTCTACTAGATAGACGGCGAAAGGAATCACTGATTTTTGAATAGGATTTAACCTCAAAACAGCAAAACTTAGACCGAATGAAAACCATCAAAAACGCTGTGAAAAGAGGACCTAACAGAATAAGTCGTGACTGTTGCTCACATCATACCTTAGAAATATCACTGAGTTAATGATCGAGGGTAAGCGGTTAATTTTGTCGTCATTTATCAAATCAACAGACAATCTCCACGACTTGACGACATTACAAAACGATTGATGAGAGGTTTTGTGAACGTAAGGAAATAGTGGACATGCAAACCAGATGCTCTAGAATGGAGCTGGAAAAGTGCTAGGAAATGCCATGCATTCCTGGGAGCAGGCGAGCAGGAAGCGCGGGAGGAAGCCGCATTCAAACGGTGACGAAATCGTGCTCAAATCGTTTTCCGTGCAGGGCCTCCAATTCCTATTGATGTTGCGTCCTTCAATCAATATGATTTTCGACGTCACCCATGCGAAATGCTGTTTGTTATTGATCGATTTGATTATTGGTTTGGATCCTTTTCATCCAAAACTATCTAACATTCTCTACAGGTAAGCACTGAAAGAGATAAACGAAACAAATCAATTTCAATTCATATTGTCTGTTAGAATGGCTAGCTTCTTTCGTCTTGAACGTCAAATCGCCTTGGCGACGTGATGTGTTTGTGTTGATTTCGTTACATTCCAGTGATAGAAATAACTTAGGATCGTTGGCTAGTTTCCCTCAGCATGCCTACTTATCCTTCATATCCTGTTTTCTTTGACGTGAAATTTTCGCTGCTTTTTCGCCCCTTCCCCTTCGGAAAACCTAATGATACGAAGGGGCTCAAGAAATTTGCGAATGCTTTTCAAAATAGAAAGTTCCGTTTCGGGTAGCTAGTATATTTCCTGTTAATGGTAATTCCTGGTTCGATTTGAACCGGTATTTTTGATGAGGAAGGTGCACTCATAACAGGTGCGTTTTACGCACATGTCGGCTTAAAAACGCACCAGTCCCACTATGAATTCACCCATACGCTTCTTAGAGGCTGCTATCCCTGAGGATAGATTGAGTGCAATCATATTACTTGCATTTTAATGCAGATGTGCACGTTGGCGCACTCATGGTACCTGCTTCTGAACGTAGGTACCATGAGTGCCCGCAGTCTTTTGGTGTTGTTCAATCCCATTTTCGGAGTGCGCCCCATTCGAAATCCATTCAGAATCGTAGTGGCGTTTCGAATGCATATGTGGCCCAAAAAGTGATTTACGGTTGCCAGCCAATTCACAAGATAGTGGTTTTGTACCCTGGGCGAGTCTGGTACCTACAAACCGACCCCAAGGGAATGCAAGTGGTTGGCCTGGCTGTCGATCTGGGATGTGATCCCCGGGATATGCTTGTGTGATAAACGCCACATGCCACAACACCACCTCCGCCCTACAGTTGTTATAATATAATACAAGTACGTACCTAGTACCTTCAAGCTTGATCGAATCCGTATTTTATCTGCACTAGAATGTATTAGCTTTATTTCAAGTCTCTTCAGAACCACGGCAGGAGCCGGAAATAAACGTGAAAACTTCGCTGTTGATCTATCAATGTGGGTGTTACGGGTGGCTATAAGATCTCATTAAGTAATGGATTTGCAATGCCTTCCTTCATGAAAATCCGTGCGTTTGACGTCTTCTATAAGTCACTTTTCTAGTAATGTTCATCATCATCGTCTTTAATGTGATCGGATAATCCGCTCAACTTCTAATCGCTTGCTTCTCTTTTTTGTTCTATCCAAACCACTTACATACTGGTTTGGCCGAATGAGCTCACTCATGAGCTGTTTGGATGGAAAAGAGTGGATTGAGAAGTATTTCTCAAAATACGTTCAATAGAAGCCTTTCATTGTCATTTGTCACCTGCTGTCGAAACTAGTGTTCCCTTGTTCTGTCCAAGCTTCAGCAGTCTAGTGTCCCAAACGGTTCAGAAATGTTTCGTATTTCGAGAATTGGCTCAGGCAGCTGTTTTATCATCTCAAATTCACTTATGGGTACAGCAGAAGTTATCTTTTTATGACAAAAAGATTGTCCCGAATGAAACAGGAAAGAAAATTCAGTTAGGAATATAATGCAGTGGACACAAACTCTCACAGACATTTCCTTTCATGGCATAACCCAATTTGAATACAGAAATCATCAACCCGTCACATTACGCATCAAAATGGTCCCTTTCCTGGCTGCAGTGTTCATTAGATCCCATTCCCAGATTACTGTGTGGATCGGGCTCCCGTACAGTTTTTTNTTTTTTCTTTTTTGTATCCCTGAGGAGGACAGGAAAATACCCATTGTTGAGGGCAAAGCATGGAAACGCCATTGGTAAAGCAGGGAATACAGGGTTTTCCAACTTGATTCGTAAAAATTGTGGTCAGTTTCGCATTTCTGAACCCTCATTTCGTAAGTTTTTTCCATCAATTTCGTAAATTCCCCAGCGTACAACCTGTTGTCAGCTGTATAAACAGCGCCAGGGCTTCGGATGGGAAGCGCATCTTCATCACTGTATGGCGTGAATAGACGCCTTTGTCAATTCTTTTATGAGCTGTTTGTGGTTTCTGAGTGCAAAAGATCGGGAAAGTGGCTGGACAATGTTCGATTTCACGAAGTTCAAGAAATGGGGGATGGAGGGGATTCATTCATATTTGAATGAAGTCGATGAGGTTTCGGAATGCACAAACGAAATAGTAAAAATTAATTCAATCATAATGAAGAGGTGCGTTTGCGGTAAAAGGCCATGGTGACGAAAGTGAATGCAATACTTGCGAAATGAATTGCTGCGTTTACGAAATGGGGTCCGAACTCCATGAAATAGAATGGGAAAACTGCGAAAAAAGTCGAATATTTACGAAATTGACATCAGCGTTTGTAGTGGTTTGTAACCCTGTGATTTTCTCGATACAGATCATATGTCATTATATGCATAGCTATAACTAACTGTATTAGTTCCAACTCCCTATGGTTCAAGTATAATCAAACTTGATTTCCTTTCCTTTCCTTTCCTTACTCGTTTTTGTCTTCAAAGGTTAGTTTTCATCCAAAATCATCTGAGTATTTAATGGAGTGTTTGAAGCTCTTAGATCGTAAAACAAAAAGTGCAATTCACAAATGGCCGATGAAGGACCGCCATCTATCACATTAGTAGATGGGCTGGAGTGACGTTTTTTTTTTACAATGCGATGTGTGAGTCGTTGTCTCGGATGTGCAATTGAAGTTCGTAATTGATCACTTCCTTTTGTTAGAAGTGAGATTTCTTTTGAAAAAGGTGAAAAAGTGTCATTGACGAGAATTTCGAATGTCTTTGGATAAGTGCGGTGATGGATAGACAATGGTGATAATTTCGCTTGCCGCTTTAGACATATCGCTCGAGTGGGATACCGTAATGAATGCAAAAACATCATGAGATTGGAAAATTATCATACTGTGGCATCAGTGAGCATACTTCTAGAAGATACAAATTAGCCAGGAGCTCTGAACTGGGATAATTCCAGTTTTCCAAGGTTTACGCTTTGAAACTGTATTATGAGGGCAAATTCCCTCCCACGAAGTCTCTCCCGTGAGAAGCTTCCGGAACCGTTTTTTGTGAGCAGGCATTGGGTTGATTGCTTCATAAATATTTTTTAGTACTTAGACTTTTCCTCACTGCAAGGCGAGGCCGTCTTTTTACTTTGGCTTTTCAAAAATTTCCCTCCCTTCATTGAAAATGATTTGTTTAAAGTTGTTTGCGCTTTGGTTCCTTTTTCGAAAGAAAAAAATCAGGTTAATGAGCTATTTATGACCCATAGCTATCACATGGAAGTACATATTTCAGAGGAAAAGGCAAATATTGCTATATTTGTTATGGTATGACATTCATTTGTTTCCGTTTTTGGGCAGTAAACAGAATGTTGGCCATTTCATTACGGCTTCGAATATTATTGATCATAAGAAACTTAAGAAAAATCTTGTTTGGAATGGAAAAAAGATGGACCAGATGTAGCAACTTTACTACTCGCTATTAATTCTTTTACAACATCGAAGATCAGATCATAAACGTATTGCATGTCAGACCCATATGTGCTGGAACTGTCCGATCGTTTTATAGCGACCGTAGAATGGTAGTTTTATGGTTTTCCCCAAGCAATCGTTATCTTTAGGCTATAGAACCTTAGAACTTTGCTTACCAATCGGTAGAGATAAGCTAGGCCCAATTGGCAGTGCTGACGTACACACTGAGCGCAGAAAGAAAATTCAGAAACCGTTCCCGTTCACGATAAATTGTTTTCATTCCTACTGTTGTTTTCGATTACTTAATAACAGACTTGTTGGTGAACACAAAAATGCCTACTTTACGTAGTGTGGCTCAAAAAGTTGGAAGTTCAATTGCCCATTTAACTGCCACAAGAGTTTTACGAGATCTGAGTTGAGTGGCTTATTTCAGAAAGGAATTCATTGTTACTGGAAGCGTTTTCATTTTGATTAATGATACTAGGATGATTTTGCAACAAAAATGTCATGCCAACGAATAGAAAAATGTCGATCGGCTTATTTCTTTACTATCCATAAGAGCTGCTTCAGCAACTTACACAAACTCTCCAGCGATCAGTCCTATGCGCGATAAGTATGTTGATAAAGAATTTATCAGGAAGAGAAGTCGTACGAGTTTCCACGGTCAGGTGGTATCTATCTGTGGAATTCCTTAGTGGTGCTTTTAGAAAGGACAGTAGAGGTCATAACGAAAATGCAACGGCTGTGTTTCATTGTCGCAGTCATGGAAACCGGCATTTGGCTATGCATGGAGCTCTTTGCTGAAATGGTCCCCGACGATGAATAGAAGAGTCGAGTGGTTGTGGGGACCAGATGGTCTCTGTGAAGGATTAGGTCGAGGTCAGCAGGGTTCGTCGGTCCTTTGGTCCCGGTTCCAATTACTATGTCAATCAAGGCAATGGTCAATCGGCTTAGAGAGATTTTTTGGCAAAGACGCTAGTCATAGAAATAACATACGTATTAGTCGATTAACCCAAAAGTAAAGCTGCCTTATCAGCTCAAAAGGCTGAGCTTTGTTTCGCTCGATTCAGTTTTCGAGATGACAAATGTCTGGGACAAGATCACAGACGCAACTGTAGGTGTAAAGCGAAGAAACCTTTTGTGGCAGATGACAAAAGCCTTAAAAGAAGTTTTCCTTTTTTTTCGTATTAGGCATCTTCGCTTTTACACCAACCTACACAGTGCTTTTATTTTCACAGCGTTTCTATTGCCCGTAAATCTACATAGATTCGGGAGAAAGTGTTCTTATTTGCAGCAGAGCCTTGTTTCTGTGTAGGGTTCCCTGTTAGGATATCAACTGTGTTTATAAATGGTTGTCGATGTTGTAAACAACCATCGTTGGTGTACGTTAGCGAAAGATTAACTAGGAATTTTCCTTCGCGAATGCAATGCCTTTCTTTTTCTTTACTACCTTGTATCTTTTTTTGTAGTTCTCGCTTACTCAAATTCTTCAAGGGTACTGTATGTGCTGTAGTACTTCAGAGAGTACAGGAGGTAGTCTATCGCAGACTTCCTGACTGTGAACTCTGATTTCAAGTGTGATTACTGTGCCACAGGGCTTTTACAGAGTAGTTTTTTCCTTTGATAGCTTCCAGGTTGTGGAAAGGAATATCTGGCTATATTTCTAGCAGTAACGGCCTTCTTCATAGTTTTTATTGAGGATGCAAACCAAGGCTGACATTTTCAGTTTGTAGAATAATCAGAAGCATGTTGTGCATGAAAAGCATTTTTTTCATATTCCAGGTAGCAGCTGTTCTGGCTTCATAGAGGTTCACACGCTTGCTAAACCCTTCTGGGTGATTCTACTTGTAGGTTTGAAGGCTCGGTTCTTTGCGACAACGTGTCTTAGCAAACCCACAAGGAGAATCCCGCGAGTGTGAATTTAATCTATCCCATTCTCAATATTTCATTAAGGAATTCTTCTAATTATGTGGATTCCTGCGAAAGCCCCTTCATAAATTCGTCATTTCTCATTTGGTGTCATGCCTCCGAGGTAGCTGCAAATGTCATTCGACATTCGAATATTGTCAACTAACAGGAAGGCATGAGGTTCAGGCAAAAGACAAAAATAACTATACGGTCACTGATTAGAGGCCGGGAAGCGGATTACCATAAACTCGTGACGATACCTTACTATCAAATTTCGTGCCTAATTCACCCTCCGCCGTAATAGCTATGCAAATCAGGTTACGCACGATTGTTTGTGTTTGAAAATGCACCAATCGACGATCCATGGTCTAACGGAGTTTCTCCGTGCGACATAGATTTGGAGCCTTAGTTACAACTTCATTACTCTAACAAGATCCCTTGACAACGTTCGTCGTTCGAAGCCTAAGGAAGCTAACGATCCTGACGCTGCCCGTGATGCTTGAAAAACTCATTCTATGTATGGCTAAAGTACATTTGCTGAATGTTGTTTAGAGAAAAATACCGTAGTGGGGATAGGGACGAGATGGCACCGACGTCAGCACATCACGGAGTACACGTCCGGCGCCTTCGTACCCCGTGGGTGGTCCTTGGGAAGTTTATCGATGGCGCGTCCGCTGCTACTATACGAATTGTTATAAGTTTGACTAGAACAAATTCGATAGTATGTAGTCAGGAGCGGAGGTTATGGACGCTCACCGAACGTCCGTGACGACCAATCGAAAACCACCTGTCGAAAGGTCACGGACAACGACGACGACGATCTCGCGTCACGATCGTCGTTTTATGCGACGCGGATGATCGTGGCGAAAAACCGTCGTCCGCTCTTAAACTGCTAATGTCAGTCGTCCGAAAGTCAGAAAGAAACGAGCACCTAATATGATTACGTTGAATTCTTATTTTTATCACTGTGATAGCGGTCTAGAAGCTACTCATTAGCAGGGAAGAAAGAGCCTTGTTCGGCTTTTCCTGAGTTCAGTGGTGTTGCAGGGACCGGAAGGAAGCCTCAGGAGCTTTCCAGAGAACATTTTTCGGACTGTCCCTTTTAAGCTGTTCAAACTCCTAAGTGGACCGATATTTGTAAGCTAGAGCACTTCTATCAGGAGTGTTGTCAAGTGTAGATAAAGGCGTTTTTTACTAGCCTCGATTGTTCTCTGACGGCAAACTTGCCACTGCAATCCATGTAGGTCTTTGGAGTTTAGAATTNCATATCTGGCACTATTAGGTCGGAAAACGGCATAGTTAGGGAGCTATAAAGGCTCAAAGACTGGCCCGTGTGTATCCTCGGACGAGTTTCACCGGCATTGTAGACAACTTGGAACAAAGACCTTAGGACCATAACGACAGTGAAAGACAGTTCTGTACAGTTCAGGCTTGATGTAGTCAGCTCTTTGCGCAATTGCAACATATGAAATCTCATCTGAATACCCCTTCCATGTTGTTTCCATCATGGTGATATTGTCCAAACTCTATTTTCCCTACTTTTGAGAAGCATATTTTTCTCCAAATTATCGAATCTCTCGTTTTCTTCAGTACCGATGAACTATTCTCAATCTATACTTCCGCTTTTCAAATAAAAACGCGTACCTCAAAATTGTCGTGAACTGCGCCTTCAAGTAAAACTAGAGAAAATGAAATGAAACCACACAGACCCAGTGACTTTACATTTTTTGATCCGATTTTTGAATTCCGTGACATGAAAGATGCGGTCCCTCTCATAACCTTCAACCCAGTGGATCTTTGTTAGCCTTCTCACTACCTTTTCTTTGTTTTCTACTTGATTGGTCCTCAATTTGATAAATGCTCACAGCGTTTTTTCTCATATCCAATATTCTTATTGATTGGCGAAAAAAAAGAGAAAGAAGGGCGTCCGGAGAGGAACCGCACAGGGATAGCTTCTATTATTAATGATGGATGAGTTGTGTGGAGTGGAGAGACTAAGTGGTGTCGAAATGCTTCTGCTCCCTGCCTTGGATTATTTCTCTTGATTTTTCGGTGGTTTTGCGATCTTTAGAAGAGGATTATTCCGCTGTGTTAGTGGGTTTTTGGTAGTATAATCGCTTTATGTGACGCGTTTAACAGACCGTTTTCAAGGATCTGAGAGCTGGTACTTCCATCTGGTACTTCTCGCTATGTCCAACGAACTTGTCATGTAGGCCATGAAAAGCCCCAGACGCTCTTGGAATAGTTGATACCAATCCAAAAGCCTGACATGAAATTCTCTGAACCGGACAAGGCCAAAACATGCGATCGCACCGATATTCGATACGCGGCCATATCAGTTCAGTGAAATGAAAATCCCCCCATTTTTCTATAATCTCTTGAATCTATCAGTGCTTAACTTTTATGGGACGAATGATTCGCATACTAAAGCTATCCATGACGTATGACTACTGACAAAGTCTGTGAAGATGTCACTCGGCATTACATCTACTCACAGCTGCCGTTCAAGGCCTTTACCGAAGGACACACGCTCGTACATGTGCGTGTTTCTAGTTACGAATACGAATTGGTGGTTGAGCGGAAAATATTTTGAAAACCAACGAGAATGCGGAAGTCGGGAAGCTAAGTTTGTGGGAAAGGTTCCAGAGAAACCTCTAGGTAACGATGAAGTCGTGAGACCGAACTAACCGGTGGTTCCCGGCCGTCGGACGTGATTGGGAAATTCTATCAAAATGTGCCAGCGGAGGGTGATGGGTGCTCTTATCGTATCAGTGATGCATTTTGGTAGCATTTCCTACAACGAATATGGTACTTACCGTACCCGTTCGCATGGATGAACATTATAACCCATTACGTGTATATGAGATAAACCAAGGATCTCATGAGAATGGATTGCAATCTAGCACGCATCTGTTAATGGTCAAGGTAAAAGACGCAGGGAGCGCACTCCCCTTCTCTGGTTCTTCTCTCATATCCCGACAATCGCGATGCCAGGTTGCGATTAGTAAATTTGGGTGGCCAGCAGGTGGGAAAGTCAAGGCCCTAAGCGTCGACGTTGGTCTAAGCAAACTTTGCCTCCTTTGGATGCAATTTCCTTTTTGAGCAGCTGATAATGATGCATAGTTACTCTACCCACTACCGTAGGTACACCATCTACCCTACGGGAATGGTTCGTAAAGGTGAAAGACGCAGAAAGCAGTCTCTCTCCCTGGTTTCTTTCCCATATTCTGCAACTGGCGACGTCACAATGCGTTTATTAGATTCAGCTGGCCGGCCGGCCGATGATGTCAAGGTCCCATGTGTCCTAAATGGATCTTGCCGTTCTTTAGTGAAGTTTCCTTCGCTGGCTGCTATCTAAGGTATGCTACCTACATTTTTTGAACTCCCTCATGACAACAGGGATGTGAAGCGTGATAGCTTTTTTCGTGAACTGCGGTATGTAGTGATCATTGAACGTTTTCCGCCCGATCAGGGGAGTGCGTGATATTTTTTTCTGCGTGCGTGCGCTCTTAGAAATCTAACGATGCTTCGATGAATGCGTCATTCCGCTTCGCTATAATCTGAGCCATGAACGTTCTCTGGCACGTCTGTGCTGTTGAAAATATAAATAGGTTTTCTCAGAAGAATTCTGTGTTGTCAACAGATAGGAAATTTTGCATTACGATTCCATGAACAGCAAAGAAAATGTATTTTTGCAGAATTTTCTAGAATCTACGTGGAAATCAGGCCAATTAACGTTTCGGAAACCGCAGATACTGCATAGTTATTGTAAAGAATAAATTGAATTGGAACTTGCACATTCCTTTCAATGGAACGAAATTAATCAGTGATCTTTTCACTGACGATCTCATGGAATCATTTAAAAAAAGGCAAAAACTGGGTCATAAAACGCTTATTAAGACCTGAGCCCTTTGAAGCGGACTTGAATCCTGACGATGGAGTGCTTACCACCGTGTTCATAAAATTCTCCACTCAGAGAGCTCTTAGTCAGCTGAAATGAGCAGGAAACCGAAAAAGGGCTCGAAAAAGGTTTCATTCCCTGGGTGGTTCACATCAGCTACGTTTAGGAACCGAGACTCTACTTATCATTCGTAGCAGAGGTATTCAGACCAGCTGAGGGCCAGCTGAGGGCAAATCATGTTCACGTAGTATCGCTCCGTCAACCAAATCGCCCTCTTCTCAGGGTTCTGTTACTTGTTACTAGGTTAATCTGAGTGGATAAAAGCATTGACCTCTGCTCCAACGGCCCACTCGGTTCGTTGTAAATTATAATAATGCGTTCATTATGCCTCTGAGACTCCAGATGGTCGTGGCAGAGAAAAAATACCAATTTCTGCTGAAAATAAAAGCAAAAAATGAGTGGAAGTGTAGGTGGTCTATGCAATGGATTGCTGTGGGCAGCCGATGTACTAGTCGCTGCTTTGTCCTCCTAGGCAAGTCTGGTGCTAATCCGGAGAGATGGAGAGCATTGGTGGCCCGGGTCGATAGCAGTCCATTATTCGACTTTGGAAACATGCATGAGGTAGAGCGCCACTTGGCACTACACACCTCCGTCTTCATGAATATATATTGGGCAAAGAACTTCCCTAACAATCCCAACCATTGGCGGTTTTTTTTTTTGGTTTTAAATGGGTAACGCAGTAGTGTCAATTGATGATTTTCTCAAATTCCTTCCTTCGAAGGTCCCTCCCGATATGGCAACTTCGGTTAAGGGCGTCTCAGTGACTATCGGTTCCGCGTTATCACCGTGCTATCACATGAGCTGAATAATGACTTTCTACTTTATTATTGCTAATCGGTCATCTGAAAAAAGTCACCTCGTGATGCCCGTAACTTCTATTCTTCGATCGGATTCCGATTATAGCCTCACGTGATTTCTCTGAACTCTTGAAGTTTGAACTCACCCCCGTTGCTCATGCATACTACTGCAAGCGGCCGTCATGTGATAAATTGTGGCGGCATACGTTCAGTAATCGTTGGCTGTCAATTTCACCACTTTCGATTTGGCCTTAAGTGTAGACCACGAGTCTTTCGTGTAGGTCACTGATGGCGTGTATCCAATCTGGTGACTCAAACTTGACTGAAAAACATGTGGACGACCAGGAAGTGTCCAATGAATAGGAGTCTTTCAGGGCTACCATTCATTTTGCAGTTTGTCTAGCGTTCTTCGATCCACTAGTACTACCTATCATCACAAGGGTTACTGTATCCATCGAAAACACTTCTTCTTTCTTCAAGAACGGGTCCCTGTCTGTTTCTTTCTCTCTCTCTCTCCCTTTCACAACGAGAACGCGACGACGACGAGTGAATTCGCTGTGATAAGTGGGAAAAAGCGCCGTTAAGATTGCCATACCTAAGGCAAGAATATAGTGTTCTTCCCTGAAATCTAAAGCATTCACTTGTGAAATCGATTCAAATAAATCATCCGAAATGTTTGTACGAATGATAATTTACACAAATTGATCAAGCCGGTA
>UZAF01018633.1:12690-26863 GCA_900617895.1 Haemonchus placei | reverse complement strand
ACTTCTTTTGTTGTTTATCATCCATAAAGCTGTGCTTGGTTTTTTTTTTTGCTTTTTTCTATTTTTTTTTACTGCCACCATTTTATTTGTTTACACAGTTTACTTTTTTTCCGGAGTATTCTATATCCTCGTAGGTCCACTTAGACCATTTTCCATCCTTGGTACAGTGCAGCTTGTTCTATCGGTATGTAGCACTTGAATGAATATAATATGAAACAGGGAATTTCCGTTCCCTGTAACACAAGGTGCAGCTTTAAAATTTACATTTGCCTGTAGCGCTCATAAACTGCCCTTTGCGCAAAAACCAGTAATCCTGATTAGTATCGATTGACAGGTGCATAATACTGGCAAAGTGAAAAACTTCAACGACCTCGTATGTTTTGATTAAATGAAATTGGCTTTCCTAAAAAACTGTTCTTTCAGAAAACAGATGAAGGAGTAACCAAGATGCCATACAGTATTGGTCAAGCACTCGATGCACGTGATGCACTGGCTATGTCCCTTTACGAACTAGTATTCAATTGGATTTTGAATCGGATCTCATTACATCTAAAATGCGCTGATCATAACGCTGTTATCAGTGTCGTTGATTGTTACGGTATTGAAGTGAGTATTTCAATATTTTACTGCTTATTATTCCGCCGATTGTTTACTCATCACTTGTTTAGCGTTATAACAACAACGGCCTGGAACAGTTGCTGATCAACAGTGTGAATGAAAAACTTCAGAACGCTTTTGTCAAACAGACTTTCTACGATGAAATTGCTGATTATGTCGGCGAGGGACTGATTTTCGACTGGAAGGTACTGAATCTTCGTTTATTCAAAGATCCTCCATTTCGGAACCTTCGTAGGACTTACTTGACGCATAAGTTCGTAGCTGCGTAGGTGTCATGACTATAGTAGGGGGAAATGAAAAGCTCAAGTAAAGTATGGGCGGATTCCCTTCTCGAACAAAAGAAATAATGGATACCCGAGGTCTTTTCTCGGTAAGACATAACTGAGAAAGGGAGGTCGTGATAGCGCGGGGTGTGGGCTGTGATTGGCCATCATGTGCTTCCACCAATCACAAGTACCTCACTCCACTCTCCCCTTCCTCCAAGTCAACTTAGTAGTTTCACATTTTAGATGTTCCAGAGCCGGCAATCTTACGGTAAGCTTACCCGTGAATGAAATGACCTTCCTTCTGACCCGATGGTTTGCAGTAATAGTACATTTGTAGTAGTAAACGTCGAGTGAATGGCCAAATAGTGCAGCACTTAGAGAATATTCAGATTACAAAATTCGTGTAAATATTGTTATCATTGTTTAGATGCCATCAACACTCGATAATGAGAAAGCTGTTGATTTGCTCTGCAAGAAACCTTACGGCTTACTCTACCTTATCGATGATGAATGCAAATTCCCAAAAGTAGGTTTTCCTTCTACAACATCGATGTACTGATCAGATATTCCCAAAAATCGATATATTGATTACCGATGATGAAGCCTCCATCAAGTCTTTGCTTTAGGCGTCTGATGAGTCATACCTCCGGCACTGCAACCTCAACCATCTTGATAAAAACGTATATGGAAAGGTGACCCTTTTATCTGGCCATCAAGGATTACTTTTTCATATGTAAATCAATTTCAAAAGAAACCAATCATTTGTGACTTTTAGGCCAAGAACAAAGATCGCCTCCAGATGTCCGTGCGACACTTTTTCGGTACTACATGGTACAACGTTCATGGATTTGTTCAGCGGAACAAGCGTTCGTTGCCAGGTCAAGTGGTGAAGATCTTGGCCGAAAGCCAAAACCCGGTACTTTCATAAATTTTTCCCTGTTCCATGAAATTTTTGTTCAATTAATTTATTTTACAGGTAATTTCTATGCTATTCCGGCCCATAGCTAATGGAAAGGAAGGTGCTGACTATGTCGTCTACGCTGCACAGCAGTTCAATACTGCATCGACGGCGATGATCGAGAAAATTCTGAGGTAAAAGTCTCAGTTTGGGCTGAATCGATTAACGCCGTAGAAGTCCCGCCCAGACTGTTTGGCCACTCCCCTCTGTCCATACCACATAGTGAAGTTAGAGTTTACAGTGGAAATTCGCATTTTGTACGATGTGTGAAGTGCAACAGCGAACGAATTCCTGCTCGTCTTGATGTACCGTCGTTATCTCGGCAGCTGAAGTCGCTCTGTATCATGGAAACTCTACTGTTCCGTCGAGTAGGATATCCGGTCCGAATTCCGTTCGAGAGATTCGCTCAGAGGTGATTTTTACAGATATTCCGGTGATTTCAATCATCAAAGCGAGTTGGTAGATTTCTTCTATTTCATGTGAAACGGGAAATTTTCTGCAACTTCCTACCAAACTATCGAGTAGGCTATATAGCTAGGAGTGGCAGTACTTTTCCCGCCACTACTCGCTGGTTCAACGGCGGCTACTGTACCCTTCCACTGGAAATTCAATCTATCCCTTCCATAGCGCGCGACTGCAAGCGAACGATGCGGCGATCGCGACGCGATTTCCGGGGAGAAGTTACCACACCCTGAGTAGCGATCCTATTTGCTATAATTGTCAGTGCTGCGCTATTTTATTCATTAGAAGAATCCTGGGCAAAGTTCATTTTTAGAACCCCTGCAAATGTCAGGAGGGGACCGCATTAGGAATGAAACCGCTAATAAGTTTATCGGTAATCATTAACTCGAGTAATTCATAACTAATTCCGTGATCGAATCATTTACTAGATAGTATGCAGTGATTTTTTTCAGCTATCGTTGCCTTTTACCATCAGACATTGCCCTTTGTCAGAAGCAGAAGGAAATCATCGTCGACATCTTAGATGGGCAGGGGCTCAAATTTGCCAAGGATTTCCAAATTGGTGGGGTTCTTCTCGTTTTTTTTTTAAATTTTTACATCCTTCTGAAAACTATAAGCAGAATTCTGTCAAACTTCCGTGAACGATATTCAGGAACCAGCTATGTGTTTCTACGAGACCGTCTAGCTGATCACCTACAGGCGCTCAGGGAGAAAACCCAAAGAGATGCAGCTTATGTCATACAGAAAACTATGCGAACATATGTTGCTCGTAAGGGATATCTCCGTAAGCGTCGGGCCATCGTACGACTACAAGCGGGACTTCGAGGATGGAAAGCGAGGTGAGTACGAAATGCTTCCGATAGCCTTGGATCTCGTTCATGAAAGATTCCTCAAGTCTACGACTTTTTGGCAAAGTTCAATGAAAAAAGGATTCTTTCATGGTTACTGCTTTTACCAAGGTTCCTAGCTAGCCCGTGTTTCTAAATCTCTCTTAGCGAGTGAGTTTGAAATCCGATGAAGGATTCACCGTTGTCCCTAAAAGAGCCCTAAACAGTGGAAAAGACAAATGAACTTCGCCGATTAAGCACCTATCATATTTTCCATTCCGAGAGCAGCAACCTCCACTTTGCTAGCAGTAAAACAGTAAATCCTAGATGCTAGTACTATTTGCCAGGTAGCGATGGTGTGGGAAGGCGAGAGATGGGTGACCCTAATCCTTTTTGACTTAGCTTTCCTCACACCACTGAATGTATTAAGCTGCTTCGGAATACAGTTCTGGTAGTGATGGGAGAGAGGGGGAGGGGTCAACATAATGAAAAGACTAAGTGGAACCCTTACCTTCTATCTTTTTTTAGTCATATTCCGCTCGGGAGTCCTCATTAGCTCAGGAGTTCAACCCGTGGGTTTACGCTATAACCTTACAGTAGAAGATAGTAATGCATCACTACCCTTTTTATATCATACGATTATGGCTCGCAAAGCAGGGTCAAGTGGGTTCTTGACCCTTATGTTGGGTTCCTCTATTTAATGACATTTTAAAATCCATTAATGCCCTTTTGATGTTTTCTAGACTTTAAATTTTGCGACTACTGTATGTTTTGCACTAATAAACCAGCTGTGGGGACTTAATCTGTATCTGGATCTGTGTAAAGGAATTCAATTATAATAATTACTCACAGTGATGATAAAACGATTCCAGGAAGGAGTGCAGCGCTCTCCGCGAGCAGATGTTCAAGAATCTTAGTAATCAGACGAAGAGAAATCGTCGTCTTAACGCTTATCATGAAACGTTGCTGACTAGCAATCCGGACCAGGTGAGTACCACTCGAGTATGTGGGCGGAGTTGGCAAAGCCTCGGCACTTTCCTGATTGGTGGGTTGTCGTGACTCATGGACTCTACACGATAGTAAAATCAGTGAGAAATGTGTCGAAAGATTTCCAGTTCTCACCACCAATTAGTAGTACTCCCAGTTGGCCTTCCCTTCTTATGAACAAATCTTATACCCTTTCATAATTCCTTTGAAAACCACTTTAATAATCTTTATTTCAGAAGTGTCCGGGCGCCCTGCTGGGATGTTTCGATGTGGAAAACTTCCCCAGTAAACAGCTTGATAAATCACCCAGCGAATCGAAGCCGAAGACTGGAAACATGAAAATTACTACTGACTATTTGCCAGTAAAACTAAAGAGTCGTATTGGCATCGTCGAGCCAGTGACGATCGAGAAATTCGCCGAGGAGAACTTCAAAGTAGGTTACAAACCATCGTTTCGAAAAGAAGTAGCTTTCACTTCACTTCATAGACACCTTACTTCTATGAATTTACTTTCAAATATCAAACAACAAATTTGTTTTGTAACTAAGAACTACTCATAAAGAGGGAAATAGGCCTAACAAGTGAAGGATACTTACAATTTACAAGCTCAAGCCAAAGAACTACAGCGGTCATTAAATGTCCACTGGAACCCTTCCGATTTTCGCATTCCGTACCATCTAACGATTTCGATCGCCCATGGTCTTTTGTACCAGGTGAACCAGAGAGTATGAATTTCAGGGACACCTGCTCGAGCCAAGGCGTGAACCGATTCTGACGCCCTTCCTTCACAAGGAGAACGATCTCGACTTTCGTTTATCGATCGAAGTATTTAAGCTCATACTAAAGTACATGAACGATCAAACCCTGAACCGAACACAACTGGACGACCTTGCTCGTTATATTGTAAAACAGGTAAGTAAC
The DNA here is from genome assembly GCA_900617895.1 of Haemonchus placei. NCBI lineage: Eukaryota > Metazoa > Nematoda > Chromadorea > Rhabditida > Trichostrongylidae > Haemonchus > Haemonchus placei. Next base: position 21,824 of record UZAF01018633.1, on the reverse strand, counting down.
AACTAGTTTTCTCTTACCGCAAAATGATTTCTAGCTCCTAGATGGTATGTAACAATTTCTGCTCAGAATTTCGAAATCACCGGTGGATCTACTGGCCCTATATCTGTACTTGTAAGTATTGCAGGGTATAAACAATCCATGTCAACGTGACGAAATCTTTGTACAAATATGCAACCAGATTTATCGCAATCCTGACAAGGAAGCGACGTCTCGATGTTGTCGTCTACTGTTACAAGCAGTTGGAGTGTTTGCGCCCACTGAGAACGTCCTTCCTATGTTGATAAGGTGAACAGGCACTTTTCGATCGCCATTTACTGTATTATAGCATGAATTCATTTCATAAGCTATAAAATGAGGGTGCTCTAATGAGCTCAATTCTGATTGGCGAGCACTACAGCCCACTAATCATAGGTGTTCTTCGCACGTGGTGGATTGCCGGTGCTACTCTAACTGTAGCGTTTGCACCCCACTTTTTCAATGAGAGTCTTCTCAACCTTCCCACCGGCTGTGAACCAGCAAAACAGCATAAACCTAATGGGTAATTCAAAGAGCTCGGAGGCGTCACCATCAAGTCCCTGAGCATTGGAATGAGAACATGATATAAACGATAATACCAGTTTATGGATTTATGTAGCACTTTAGTTTCTGTGGTGAACAACGCTTGCCACTACAAACCCAGTTGCTCAACACGATCGCAAGAAGAATGAACATGTTGGGGAACCAGGTGCGTTTCTTTTCAGCTAGCGACCAGAGCGTGATTAAGGCCACCCAGAGCTTAGCATCTTACTAGATGTCTATGCTGAGTTTGTTCCATAAATGCCCGTACTTTTGGACTTCTTCCAACAGTATTGTAATTATCCGTTATTGTAAGATCACTGCTTTATGTTTGGTTGCAGACCGCTCGTCTTCTACCCGCTTCGCGTCTAGAGATGGGAGCGCTTTGCGGTTTTCATAATGCAGCCGTTGAGGTGACAAGCCAAGATGGCCAAAATCACATGGTAGAAGCCCATCCATGGATAACAAATGAGGAGCTGGCGAATAACGTCCTGAGACACAGGTTGGTTCCCCTTAATTCCAGCGGTTACTTCCCGATTAAAAATGTCGTTTTCAATTTCAGAGGGATCGGCAACCCGAGTGGCTGGAGTGTAGAGGTTGAGACCGACAACGTGCTTTACTGCCCTACTGGTGCTCATTTCCTTCACGACGTTATTTCCGAGATAGAGCATGGAAAAGAGGAGAATAAGAGGTGGGCAGAAATTCTGAGGATCATCTTATTCAGAAATACTGGTCAAGTTTTCACAGAGTAGTGCAGTAACAACTGATCGATTTCTAGGTTGGAACCTTGCCGGTTCGGGCTCTATATTTATAAGCAAACACGCTCCTTCTATTTCACAGAAACTTTTGGAGAGGCACTCTCTGGAAACCGATCTAAACCCAGTTTTCCGACCCTTACTACTTAGTTACTCAAATAATTTCCATGCTATTTGAGCATTTGCCCAACAACACTCTCAAAAAGAGCCAGCAACAAGAACAACGTGCTGAAGGAGCCTTCAGTACTTCATAAGTATTCATGAAACTACTAAACTATGTTTTAGGTCTTTCTTCTACAGCTATCCAACCGACAGGACACTACCACCTGTGAACAAGAAAAAAGTTGACATACAAGTTACTCCTACTCAGGTTAAAGTACTGTAAGTCTTCAAGTGTTCATACTGCATGAATTTCCTTACTAAATGCTCGTTTATCTTGATCTTGGTTGGGCTCTTCTATAGTTGTATACCTGTCCTCACTTCAATCTATTGGCGCACTCATTTGAGTGTATAAATAAACAAACAAATAAACAAATAAATGGAAAACATATGTAATACAGGAGCCCTGTGATGAAACGGCAAATGAGACAGGCAAACGAAAGCCGGGATCGCTCCATGGATGCGAACCGTTCTGGGTCCCGGTGCGAGTCACGTCGTGATAGGTCACTTGATTCTTTGAGGAACGCCAACCAATCACCGCAATTGTACAGGAAGGTATACCACGAGGCGGAGCAAGAACCTGATTACTGCTACGCTTTACCAGTTAAACACAAACAACCAAATGGTGAGCGTTACTTATAGCTCTCATGCAGAGGAACCCTTACACAAGGTTTAACTGTCCTAGATGCACCGCCACGAACTCGCTATCCTTCGTACGGAAGCCCTCGGAGAGAGCGATCCGAAGACATCCCACCTGAGCTGCCCAAACAGCCAGTTCCCAACAGTTCGGTGAGTGATTAAGCGAATTGTTGAGCTATTCGTTTTAGAGGTGTAATCCTAGAACCGCTCGGCAAGGGGTCATAAAGGGCCATTCCATGGGCAGCGGAGAACCGAAACCATAGCATTTTTAGGCGCATTCCCAAATCTTTTCCCATTGGTATATTAAGGCGAGTTCTAGAGAGCTTATAGGTATCCTGTCCATTTAAGTGCTACATTTTCGGGGCGGGACTTGCCCTGGGGCGGGGCTACTACAGCTTAAAAGTGGTTAGGCCGTTTCAGGACCTTGCGCCTCCATAGTGCCATCCGAGCTGTATTACGACTCGTTGCAATCATTATGTGCAGAACATTCGAGCTTCTTCCCACGTACTGCCCCTAAGTACTGAGCACGACCACTTGGGCGTCAGCAAAAAGTAGTCCATCTATGTGTGAATGTTTACTTTGTCCTTTACTTCTATTTGAAGTAAGTTTGTTTAGATGACGAAGTTCGAACCGTCACCATATCGGTCTCCATCGCAGTCACAGCATCGGTGAGTGAGCAGCCAAAGATTTCAGAATTACTCACAATAAGTCCTGGTTTGTTAACGTTGAATATAAGTTTGACCCGAAAAAAGACGATGTAGGAAAGACAGATGAGGCAGGCGCTGTCTTTTGAGGTCAGGAGCCGAATGCTGAAGCAAATCTCACCCGAGCCGGTATATCTTTTTATTACTACTGCAAATTGGCACTGGAATAGCCTATTAGATCATCCTGACTGGTTTTAACTTGATTTTGCTCAATATCGTTTCATCCGCAAATTAATGCCAGCCAGCGTAGCCGGGCATACAAAATTGATTAATGGAAGTCGCCTGGGGGACGAGGGAAGGGGTGACATCTCATACGGGATTGATCGACCTGTGGAGACTCCTGTCCCCTAGGATCATTCTCTGGATGAACCCTTGAACCCTCTATTTCCATTCGGTATAACCCAGACGTGAATTGAAACCTGTTCCTGAACTTTGGAGAGCCACCCTATTTGGAAGGCGCCTAAAAATATTGTAACTACTAAGTTGATTTTACAGGTACACTGCCTCCCAGGAGCGAATGGAACGCCATAATCCAACACCGCCGAATCAATACTACCCTCAACCCAACGTGGTAATAAAAACAATCTCTTTTGGGAAATCTTTTCAAAAATTACCTCAACCAACCCTCATTTCTATCTCAGCAAATGGTCCAGTATGTTCCTGTGATGATGGCACCACAGCCAATGATGTTCTCTGCGCCAATGAACCAGGCTTTGGTTCAACAACCTGTACTGGTTCCTGCTCCTGCTGTTCCTGTTATGGCACCGCATCGAGAAGAAGGTTTGGGGCTATTTGATAACAATTCACACGAACTGACGTTATTGGTTGACCACCTGGTTGACCAATGAGCAATCGCGGCTCCGCCTTTTTCGTTACGATTGTAGTGAAAGGCAAAGTAAAACGTCCCAATACGGGGTTAATCGATATCAGAGACCTGTTTTGTATTTATGGGTGTCTTTCAGCTTCTCACTGGAGGGAAGAGGACCATGCTGCTGCACCGATGTCACACCGTCGTGATCAGAGTACCCAGAGCCACAGCAATACCAGCGAAGACCGTAGCCGTGACTACGATACCGTGAAATCCGTCAACCGCCCGGAGTTCGACTCATATCGCTCCTACTCAAGTGCTGCCACAAGAGTTGGGGAATGTGATTCACGGGCCATGAACGTTAGTCGAAGTGACTATGTGCCCAGCGTTTACTCGACGATGTCCGTTGCTTCCCGGATCCGCAACATGCCCGTACCGAACAGCAGCCGAGATGTGGATCGATTCTTGGACGAAGTCTTTGACCAGGTGAACCGGTTGTTTCTATTTTTGTTCTTTCAGAGCACCATGTATTACTCTGGAAAAAGCTGTTATTGGTAATTCAGGTGTTATCACCACACGAAATGGCCGTCGAAATGTCTGCACATGAAATCGCTGCATCCATCAAAGGAGGTGCTTATGGACCATCAGATTACGAACCAGTACGTGCATAGCTGCTAAAGATGCATCAAATACATCTGATAACTTAATTCCACTATTTTTTTGTAAATAAAAATTTTAGCGAAGGCGGAGGAGGGTAGGAAAGAAGGGGAGAAGAGAAGCCAGATGGGCCCGGATGGGACTAAGGTGGCGGGATCAGATCCTAGATTGCTTTGTCCAAGCCAAACGAGCCTTCTTTCTTTTCGGGGTAGGTTCATTAGTAAAAGATGCTATGAGACTATCAAATGACTGACTTGCACATGAGCAGGCCTCCATCTTATTCAAATCAAACTCAAAAATCCATGCCACCACACTGCAAATTTGAATCGTATTGAATGCATGGCGCATCCTCAAACGAGCCCGATCAATGCTTGAGGACCCTAAAATTTCAATCAAAAGCCCACCTTTGAGCGGTTACCGCCTACTCACTTTGAGGACCAATATTCAATTAGACATAACTGTTTTACAGGCGTACCAAAAAGCTGGACCAACGTACCAGCAAAACTACTCTGGACACTACCTAAACAATGGCGCGGATTCAGACCAGTACAACTATGTTGACCGAGAAGCCTTGGTGAGTTCAAGCGATTGGAATTTGTAGTTTAAAACAAAACCACACTGAAAGTATGGATTAAAGGCGACAAGGTCGCTACCACGTCAAAATGTGAGATCTCGCAGTCTTCCACGTTACAATCCACCCCATGAAAACCTTCCACCAACCTACCGTCACAATCAGGTATGTGTAACCAGTAAGGTCCGCAATACATACGCTTATAGACGTCGCTAGCGAGTCCCTCATTGGCTAATGTGTCGTTCTAACCAATCAGAAACGCTTGCTACACTCTTACACTCAACTAAAGCGTCCTGCACCTGAATAAAATAATATTAACACCTACTAAGAAATCTGTGGCTGAGAAAACGTAAGTTTCTCATTTATCCACGATTTCAGGAAGATTCGATCGATTCCTATCCATCAGATGTAGGAACAATGAGAGAACTCGCACCATCGTCTCATTGTACACCAGGTTCTCAACGATCAGTGAGAACCCATGAGACATTAAAGCCCAATGGTAACGTCTATGAACCACAACAGCAGATGGTCTTCATGATGCCTATGCAGATGAGCGGTAAATCCTACCTTTTATTCCCTAATTTCTAATTTTTCACTTCCCACAAGAGAAATTTTCCAGCGTCAAACGGTCAGATGATGCCTGTGTTAATGGCTCCTGGAATGATGGCACCGCCTACTGGTCAAAATATGGTGAGGCTCTGTGGATTTCAGTACACGAGAAGCAATGTTTGACCCTGAACACTTCTAAAAAAACAATATTGGCATAGTGTAAAAGCCCAATAAGATGAGAAAAGAAGTAAAAACAAACAGTGAATACAAACGGGAAGATATGAAGAGTATGCTCAGACGCTGAGGCACACACTAGGAGTAAAGGGAGGGAAGAACTCGAAACGCAAAACCTTTCGGGTGCGCCATGAACTTGCATTCCACTTCGAATTGCAAAATAGTGGTGGCATCGGGAAATGCAAAACGGAACCTCGACCAGTAACTAAAGCAAACTAAAGTAACTTACCCAAAGAGTTCCAACTCTGAAGTAAAAATTTCAAACGAGACTAAGAGAAGAGCAAGCTGTTGTAGAAATACGCCGCTGGCTGTTCGCCCCTACACTCTGACCACCCTAACAAAACTGTATTAAAATTCGAGCACTTCACGGTTACGTTTAACTTAGTATCAGCCAACATGGGATGACTGTGATCATGCTCTCCGATTAGACTGGTCCCAATTAATCAGATGATGTAGTGATCCGTTGGCCTGAACTCTGTAGGTCCTTGGCCCTTCGTACTCTCAAACTTTTTTTGAATGTTCACCGTCCTAGGGTAGCAGCTACCAAACCCTTCATGACTGACGCACAAATGCCGAGAATTCGTCCCAAAAGTTCAAACCCTAAAATCCAAAAATTCGGCATCCTGGCTCCCAATTGTGCGTCAATCATTGAAGCCTCAAAATAAGCAAAAACATGGATGTTGACGAAGAACGAACGGAGCGGATTGTTAGAAATGTAGAGAATGTAAACACAACATAGGTATTGAGGAAGTTGCCCTTATCAGCAGGGCCCTTTTCTTCCTACTTCTAGAGTTTTCTGTTCATAACGAAGGAATGCGATTCTTGCTGGCGGTCGCATCGCTTATTAAGATTGGAGCACGCTTTCTAACGACTCTTGGGAGAAGCATGGAGATTATGTGGGGGAAGGGAGATGTCTGGAAACGTATGATCGGCTTCTTACTGGTATGCTGAAGCCACATGAATGTTAGAATGTTAAAGTTTTTTTTCTAGTGCAGACCGAACCCGTTTCAGAATGCGCATCGGATTCCCGTTCAGAATCGTTGTACCGATTGCATCCCCTGTCTGATATGTACAATGGCTTGCGTAAGCCGGACGATATACAAATCAATGATTACAATATTTAATATACCATATACAATTACAATCAATTTACAATTATGCTTATTTTACCGAACTAATCTGGCGCCGTTTAAAGGCCCTCAACGGATGGAAGTCTTGACTAGCCTAGGCAAGTATAAACGCGGGATAGCATCCTGGGACCGCGCGTGCTGTAGTTCTCTTGTATCTACCCTGAGAAAATATTTCTTTGGGAATTTTGGCCTTTCGCCAAGCTTCTGGAAATGGGAATTAGGAGTTTTTGCACTGTGCTTGTTAAATTACTGACTAAATATGCAGTAGGAGCCAAAATAATTATTCAAATTTTACATTAATTTATTTAGATGTACTGCCCAATGCCAACCCAGCAAAAATACCAAACCTCCCCAAGGAATCGGTAAATACACTCAGACTAGTAGACATAGAACTACCTATGTTGTAAGGATACGAATCGATTGATTTCAGGCGTCATCGATCTTTGGATGCTTGCTCAACAGCTACCGAAGATGGCGCTGCATATCCTCCGCAACAAGTAAGTATACTGTTTGACGTCAATTTATTGCATCGGAAGTTGATCACAATTTATTTTCTGCCACAGATTGTGCAAGATAACACTAATAAGATTTTTTCTACTTATTATCTCTATGATAAGAGTACACTCGCATCGTGAGCTAAGTGAAATTTACCAAATAAACGGTAGCACTCTCACATGACTTGTTTCTATTTCTTTAACTTCTCGAAAAACCACATTTTCAAAAGTCTAGGTCCATAAACTTATCTTATTCTGTCACTCCTCATCGACCGCTTTGTTTTGATCTATTTGGAGCGGTATGACTTGCTGCTTAATCAGTCAAACGTTATAGATGGCATTTTGACATGCCTCATGTTCCTCCTAAGCAAAAATTGTTTTTATTCTTACTTATCTAGTTCATTTTTATTAATGATTTCACATTAGTGCGTATTATTTGCAAAGCTCGCTTGTGATTGGTGCATTCACGAGGCCACCAATCACAGCTTCACCACATACGCCGCACTCTAGACAAATGCGATTATATGGGTCTCGTGCCCGAGCTTCCAAGTTTCAATCATTTTCGTTTGAAAGCCTAATTGAATCCCGACTTGCAAGTTTCTTATGCTGCAACATTTGCTCATCTGCTACTGTAAAAAAAAGTCTATGAAAGGAGCGATTAAATACTTCTACATCTTCTTTTTTGGCTACTATGGCGTGCATGAAGCGGAAGATTGAGCTCAAAGTTATGGCGCACTCGAGTTGCCATGTTTGAATCTCCCACTTTTACAAAATGACGAAAAACTCATATAATGCTTAAAAAAACTTGTAAACTTCCCCGATCAGTCAACAAGGTTGATAAATCAAAAAATGTAATAGGAAATCGATGACTATTTCTGCGATTAAATGCTCTTATAAGATTAGGCTGTAGGGAACTCGTCTACAGGGGCGCTGAAGGCGTTTTGATTCCAGCCAGAAATTCAATGGAAACTAACCGTAAAAAGTACTTTTCAATCTGTGCGTCTTCTTCTCCCTTACTTACTTTTCTCGGGGTTTTCACAGCACTCAGGAATGCATTAACTTTGATTACTTTCTTATGTAATCAATAAGAGGCAGCATTTATTTGCCTGCAGAGTTCATAGATGAATCACTTGATACTGATAGAAGTATGGTATAAGTTCAGAAAGTGGCTGGGTTCGGTCTTGTTAATATATTTTACAATAGTAGCAATTGATAGTAAACCATAATACTAAGATGAGCATAATCTTTCATACTCCTCCGCCGTACAGGTTTGTTATAATAGAACTTAACGGCACAGTTCACGATAAAAATGGTTCTCGTGATATCCTATAAAATGAACTCGAGGCTCCCCTTCATACCAAACCTGTCGTGATAAGGGCGAAAAACGTCCTGGATACGGCACAGTAAGGATCCAGAGGTTGTGTCGTGTGAATACCACACTCCTATTGGACGAGTTTCAACGGCTCTATTGAGGCTGCATCATTCATAAGGGAACCACTGTAGGAAGTTCAAACAACTTGTCATGACCCATAGCGACAGCGAAAGGCAGTTCTGTACAGTTCTGGCTTGATAGAGTCTGCTCTTTACAAGATGGGAACAAGTTATATCTCGTCCAAAAACCCTTTACATGCCATTCCTGTCGCGGTGAATTCGTACAATCTCCACTTCCACCACTTTTGAAGAGCTTGAAGTAGGCGAATTTCCTCGTCTCCTTCGCCATCGTTGTACTCCTTTACATCAACACCTCCGCTTTTCAACCTAAAAAGGGTACGTCGAAATTATCGTGAACTGCGCCGCTAATATAAAGTGGAAATCACTACGCGATATACCTCCGCATGTGTTCGGTTTGATCTGAGGAGCTCTTGCTTTTCAAAAAAAA
>UZAF01018633.1:0-12328 GCA_900617895.1 Haemonchus placei | reverse complement strand
GTAGCATTCTGTTACATACCTCCGCGCGCGGCATCCATCTCGCCGTGACGCGACGATTTCGATAATACTGCACCACACCCCGGACTGGGAAACAGCGGGTTAATGTGCTTCATTCTAGGTAAAAGCTACCAAAATGAGTTTTGACCAAAAGCTACCAAAATTTAGAGAACGATGAAAGATTTTTTCAAAGGACACTGGCAGGATTCTACTCTTAAACTAGTAGTGTTGACAACTTCGGAAAAGTAGGTTTATGATCTGATCTCGTTAAGGGAAAAATCGTACAACCGCTTTTCCTTCTCTACCCAATTTTCGATTAGGTGAAAGAGGGGAGGAGAGGTTGTAGGCAAGGCTCATAATTCGATGAGGTTCCCCTTTACTGTGCAGAATCAAAATTTTCTTCAAAATTTACTAATAATTTATAAAGTTGCATACTTGTTATTGTCTATGATTGTTTTCTTACTCATTATCGTGATGATTTTTTTTCCTGATCTTTCGTTACATAATCACATTCCTTCAAATAAACAAATAAATGAATCAACTCGAGTCAATTAATAAATAGAATTCCTCGCATACTTGTTCTCGAAGCTTCCACCGGTGCTCTTCAGCTTCTGGAGCCTATTCATATTCGCGCAGTTCGTCCCTACTTAAGGGGTAGTTTCAAGTAAAAAGACGATTTACTAAACGTATGAGCTCGTCGACTTTTGGTTTTGGGTGATTTTGGTCTCGAGACTAGAGTTTTCATATTAATTTTTTCCTATTTTTAACTTAAGTTTTTAATTTTTTGAGGGTCATTCTTCTACTTCTCGAATAGAAAAACTCCAGAAGGGTTTCCACCCTGCAGTGATTTTTAATTTTGCCTGCAGGGTTATTTGCAGGGTAGAGCTAGTTAAAAGACCATCTACTCAACGTATGAGCTTGTCGACTTTTGGTTTTGGGTGATTTTGGTCTCGAGACCCCTTAGAATTTTCATATTAATTTTTCTTTGATTTTTTAATTTAATTTTTAAATTTTTTGGAGTGTTAATCCTCTACTTCTCGAACAGAAAAACTCTAGAAGGGTTTTCCACCCTGCAGGGTTACTTTAAAGTAATGATTTTCCAACAAAAAAGGAGTACCCGAAACCATTCCGAGGGTTTTGCGGGTGTCATGCTTCGAGCCGAAAACCCTTTCATCTTTACCGAGCCTTCGGGCAAATAATACTGGAAAGGGTGTCAGGAATTCAGGGTGACTTAACATTTACGGCGGTACTATGTAGATAAGATGTTACGACGAACCGCAACGCTTTCAAGACGACTTTGCGCCCCTTATCAAGCCCGATGTTTCTGCTGCACAGCAGAGTGTTCAACCCCCTTTCCCGTGTTGAAATGATGTTTGCTTATTGATCAGAATTGAAAAAATCAAATACACTGAAATTCGACTTTCTCAACAATTTTTCTGTTTCAAGTCATCCAGCAGTTGATCGCGGCATACGGTTGACAGTAGAGTCAATTGATTCTTCGTTATTTCATATGTGATCGTTGTGTTTAACGAAACAAAGGAGAATTTTTTATCGTTACTATTTACCACGGCTATTTACTACTTGCAATCGTTTGTTTTTCCCATTGTAAATTCCAGGGAGCAATTGTTTAGTCGCTACGTGTAAATTATCACGAATTACTATTGCGTATCCATTTAGAATCTATCACCATATCACAATTCCCGGAATCCTGGTTACGGATTAGCAGGATCAATGTCGGCGCTAAGGTAGGACAAGCTATTTATATTTATCACTACTGATCAGTAATACTAAGCAGTTTTGTTATTTCCTCATACGAAGCCTTTAGGCCAGAACAACAGGGGGCGATACCGCGTCCGTTACCGCGGTCGCCGTCACCACGGAAGTCACCGAATGAGGATAGAAGGCAAAATGTATTTCAAAAATTTTTTAAACTCAGTTTTTTGACTACTCTATGTAGGTTCCTGGCCCTATCTATCGTGAATCGTTTTGAAGTAATGGGTCCCTGATTTCAGGGTTTAACTCGGCTTCCACAGGATGCCTACCGTGAACCCATTGTGCAGAACACGATGATCAATTCTGAACATCCCAATCCACGGAGATTCCATATTCCGGAAAAGAATCTCGTTAAAGAGATTCAACAAAAGGAACAGGAAGCGTTGAGGAAAATCAATGAACGTCTTAAGGTCTGTGGTTGTGTAAGTTTTCAACCAAAAAGTGTATAGTAATCTAAAATGTAAAAGTTAGTTGTTATCGAAGCTGGTCCTTATAAACTTATTAAAAAACACAGTTGTAGACTAGTAACCGAATTTTGTATTGCCCGGATTTCAAGAGGGTCAACAGATTCCGCGAGGGACACAGATGGAATAGGCATATAAGAATCAATACAATGGACTATAGCTTAGAGAAAAATGAAGAAGTGATCTAAAACAAGGAAAATAAAGACTGAGAATAAAAAGTAAGAAAAGTAAAACAGAAAAAATCTCCTTTTTTCCTTTTGATCTGTCAATATGCTCGGTTGAGGTCCCTCTTATTCAGCTGCGTGCACTTTTACCCTTTTGTTACCATTCACCTGCCATCTGGGTAAATATTGTCATTGGTATCAGTTATAGTATCGGTAAATATTTTTTCCGTACTGTCACTTCTTGTAAGGATAGGTTATAAAACAGAAACAACTTGACTAACTCAAATCCATTTCATACTTGTTTGTTTTCTAAGCAGTAACAACTTATAACTTAATGTGAACGTCCTGTCTGTTGTCTGGGACTAACAATGGGACGTGTTTTTTGAATTCCTGTGATGTCCCGCTCCTTTCTGCATCAACAGCAGATTTTTCTGATACTTCTTGCCGAACGAATAGTTGTCTATACTAGTATATTCTACCAGTTATTCCTCTTGTGGGTTACTCTCATTCTTGGCAATATTATGATGTAGTAGATTTCTCCTCCGCGTCATATTTAATTTGCCTTTTACTACTAACTCTGGCTAATTAACTAACTTTTACTACTAACTTACTAGCCACAACCTTGTGAGAATGCTTTTACTAACAAACCTTCTAAACAACAGGATCTACCCCCACCGGTCGATGAGGTTCGAGTTTACTTACCGAAGAAGCCAGTACAAGTTCCAGAGCAAGTATTTGCTGTAACAGAGCCGCCGCCATCACAGATCTATGCTCGTCCATATAGTTATGTCGGAGTTGAGGTATACTTACTACTTTACTAATCTAATACTTTTCGTGACTAAAATCGCTTTCTCTAACTTGTTATGCAGTATTCTAGTATTGTTGCAACTTTGACTATTACATAAGGGCTTCATGTTATCATTATCAGAACAAAACTTCCGCAAAATATTTTGATAAACTGATAACAGCTTTAAACAGTACAACCATAATCCTGAAAGTTCATATTTTACATAAGTACTGATTAACTGGTAGAACAGCAGTATTGATCGCGCTGTGAGCATTGCCTAAACAAGCGAAACATTTTCTCACCTGATTGTTGCAGGAAAATGTTGATTGCTGGAAGCGATCAGTGGTCAGTTGCCCAGTGCTAATCAATATCAGCTTTGAGATGCGCTATGCATTTGATCTCTACTCAAGATTGTCCTAATCATTGGTCGGTAGCTCGCGAAAATCAGCCAATTTCCAAAAACCGATTTTACACTCCTGCAACCTGGTCTGTATCAAATAACCAATGACAAGGGGATTTAAGCACTGGCTTGCTGGGACAGGTTTCACCCTCAAACAGTAACCTTCTTCTGCCGTCGCCAATTCTGGACCAATACAAATCTACTATAATACCTACCTCAGAAAACCCTAAATACCCTCAAAGTCTTCGGGCATCAATAAGTCTCTTTTCTATGTCAGCTCAGATGTTCCCCTGATTTGTTCACATCCCTAAACGAAACCATTTCGCAGCTGAATAATTAAGCTTTGCCTAGGCCTACTCCATGTTTTTGGTGATTTTTTTTTTCAAAGATTTTTGGTGACTTTTCTATCAGTACTCGCTTGGGTAGTACGATATCTAGTTCGGTTTCAGATTTATAGGACAAAATCTTTCGAAATCCCTTCATGGGTAGATTTCTAGGTGTACCTAAGTTGTGTGGAATATATCCTGGCCAAAGTACGTAAATAAATGACAGATGTACATAATGTAGTACTGTTTATTATAATATAAAATAACGATTTTGTTGCAAAATGGCCCTCGTTCACCAACTCCTGTTCCCCTGACTTGGTTTCATGGGTGAGATAGTGTCTAATAATTTGTCTTCCAGATTGGGTCGTCATAATTCCCATTTTTCTCCGCTCAGATTTTCGTAATGACGCCCTTAATGAGCCATTCATTACGGGTTTATTTGAGCGAAAAAATTCTCAAGACATCGTCTCTGTGTATATTCTATTAGCAGGCTGGAGTCCCAGACATGTTAGTCGCAAAAGGTTATTAATTTTCCCAGGAAAAAAATTGTTTCGTTACTCTCGCAGAGTTCATTTCGTCAGTCTCGCTTTTGTAATCATGGGTTTTTGGCTACGCGAGCGCTATCCATCTTGTTGTTTACCGCCAGTCTGCGATTTTACTGAAAAAAGTTTTGATTAGTTCAGTTTTGTCTTAGCGGAAGGTACCATTATCATCCTAACCTTGTAACGAAGATCCGCCCATATCAAAATGTTTCCGATGGGAGACCAAATTCTCTACGACTAACCTATAACAAGGAAAGATCTCCCATACATAGCGCTTTGGCCGAGGATCTGAGTATGAACTGGTAACAGGGTTTAGTCAAGGTAGACGTTTGATTTACTGATAGCAGTTGCGAAGTAAGTTGTACAAATTGAACCCGGTCACTTACAATAACGCTTGTATAAATTCACTGAACACATGCAATGACAATGTGAAGAAATACTACGGCTACGAAGACAGACAGTCATGAGTTACTGCGGAGTAATGATGAAGAAACTGTATTAGTAAATATTTTTTCATTCAGCTGACTTACACAGAAATAGTCAATCAGCAATACTTCCTTTATACCGCTTTTACTTTTTATTCTCCCTACTTCAAATTTCAGAGCGAACCACCTGCAACCGAATGGATCTATGAGGGTGAAGTTGAACGACCACAAGATCATTTGGATCGCTCTCGCAGCCCTGCAGCTTCACGTATGATTAATTAGCCGTTATCTCATACGTTTCAAAAAATCAATACGGATCAATATATGAAATAGGGATTTACTTAATTATTATAGAGCATTTTTTCAGTACAAGTAATGCCTCAGCAGTACGATGTTGATACAGGAAGCACAGGGAACAGTAGTCAGAAGCCGGCTGTACGCTATGTTAAGCAGCCTTGGAAGCTTACGATAAGGAAGGAGGTAGGCTGACATGTTAGGGAATTAGCAACAGAGGTATGCATACCCCTATTGCCTTCTTGAAATAGGGAGGATAGCCCTGGTAGGCGGAGGACAGCCCTGGTATTAATGGGGAGGATGGCTCTGGAAGGCCTAATTTTCCAGGGCTGTTAAGAAATTTAATTTATTAAAAATTCTTCTCAGTGGGATGCGGTCTACAAAAACAAAATCGGATTGAGCAATCAGTGGGTATTTAAGTACCGATTGTGCCTGTACTAATTGATTTCTATTGAAGTTTTCCTACCTTGCAGTGCGCTTGTTTATGTTTACTCTCATTTGTGAAACCAACTTGGTTTCCTCTTGATATTGTCCTACCCTTATAATTAGATACACTTCAGTGACTAGGTAAACAAGTAAGCAGAATAGCACCTAAGATGACGTCATCTCGATTTTCAGATGTTCTATCCCCAAGAAAAGTTGGATGACGTGAACGTGATCAATCAGGTGTTCGCTCAGATCATTTCTGACTGCCGGAAGGGTATAGCTTACCGTATTCGAGCCTATGAGAGAGATGATGTTGTCTGTATCCTAAGTAAGTATCTAGTAATCAAAGTTGTTATTCTGGCAACACCTTTGAGTATGATCATGGATTATCTTTCAGAATCCAACAATATCCCTCCAGAGCTTTTAAACAGACAGGATGAGATTCCTGTCGATGTAAAAGTGGCTGTTATCACTGCAGCTCGTAAATGGCCGCTCTACTTTACACAGGTTTACGAGGTAAGCGGTACAATCATTCGATATTACTAAACTCCCAAAAGTAGTACTTACTCCCTACTCCAAGGTTGTCGAAGAACGTCTTGACGAGTCCGTGTCGGTATTACTCTCGATCGGTGAACATGGCATACGATTACTTCTCCATACGCCTTTAGAAAAAGAAAACCCACTGAAAGCACAGGATCACTTGAAGTAGGAATTGACTGGTAGCTAACAGTAATCAAAACTTACTGAGGATTCCGTTTAGTTTCTCCGATCTGGCGGATGTAACACTGGAAAGCGATGAACTACTCTGTTTACATACTCGTAATGGGATTAGTATTCGATTGCGAACGAAGATGGCACCACAGATCAAAACACAAATCGATAAGTGCATGTTCGGACAAGTTCAGGTACATGTTTCTCATACGTGACCGCGTTGAGTAACCGCGCGCTGCGGTTTGACGAGGCAGCGGACCAATCGATAAGTTAGCGCCTTGAAATACTTTATTTTTACTGTTAAAGCGGAAGAAGTTTGTTCGAGCCACAGCGGACTATGTAACGAAACAACCAAATCTGCTGTCATTCAAGAAGGGCGACACGATCGAATTGGTAATTCTTAACAAATTAATGGATACTGTTTGGGCCACAGATAAGCTGATGTGCTCCGCTCAGGTTCCACTACCAAATGGCGAAGTGGTCCCATCAGGATCGTGGTTGTATGGGAAGATTGGCAATCGATACGGAAGCCTTCCTGCACAATATGTTATTCCACTCGACGAACACAATGTTTGTTGTCAATCGCTCGCAGATTATCCAATCGATAACGCTGTTTTACAGCGTGAAGTCGAAGATTTACCGTCGACATTACCGTTAGTGTACGATGATGTCATGGACGATGTCGGACATATGAATGGCTCTAAATACACAATGCTAGAATTTGCTCTGAATCACTTCCGTGGACCGAAGGGATCTGATCCGTCGTTGAAGAGAAACAGTAAGTGAAAGCCTATTTCAAAAAAGTGCAGAATTTCCTCGCTGTTTCGAAAGCAGTAAACAGTTCCCGCGCAAAAAGTGCATATTGATCTTGTTGTTTACGCTTTCGGAATGTTGCGTAACATTGATAAAATGGCATATGTGAAGGGTTAGCGATCATGTATGATACAACCACCAATGTTAGAATTTATATGCAGTTAACATTGTCCCTAGCAGCTTCTCAAATAAAAAGCAGGTGATATTATTGATTGGCTACGTCGAACAATTTGCTTAACCGCAACGCGGCCGCTCGCCGTTGCAAGTATGTCCGGAGGTATTGGCAGCGATGCGCGACTGTCTTCTACCATTATAAGCCATCATACTTGTGCTACTACATTTCTTTCACCTTATAACACGTGAATTGAAATATTCAGGAAAAGAATGGACGTGGCAGGACGTTGCTCATAAGATCAAGTTCACAGACAAACCGATCTCGCATTCGTTGATTCGCTTTGACTCCAGCGAGCTTGATAAGTTGGCCTGCGAGACATTTATGTGTTAGTTCGAATGACTAGTTTTAACTTTTTTTAAATTTTATCGATTAATTAGTAGTAACCAGTTGGTGATTTATCTTCTTCCAGGTACAAACTGTTATACATAATGGACAGGTGTTTAGGCATTATGCGTTACATGGGAGATGAACCAATTCGACGAGGTGAAACAATAACTGACGCCGTTTACCGTCTGTTACTAATTTGTCATAAAAATCCTGCACTACGAGACGAAGTCTATTGTCAGATTATTCGCCAGACCACTAACAACAAATCTAACAAGTAAGTCTCAATTATATTTGTTAGTATTGATTTTAAATCGAGTACGGTTTTTTATTTCCTTTCTTGTTTTGAACATTTTTTGTGCCTGTGCTTGGTTCGCTTGTGATTGGATGGTTCCAGGAAACGCCAATCACAGGTGTCCTTGCTACTCTCCAACCCGGAATTATTTAGGAATAGTGATGGTTTATAGTGTCATATTGATGGGCTTGAATGAAATATTTCAGGCCAGACAGTTCGATTCGGGGATGGCGATTGTTCTCGATACTTACAGCTTACTTTGAGAGTTCTTTAGCTCTACGACCTTACCTTATTAACTACTTGGCTGAGAATGCTGACGATCAAAGGAGAGCTTATCACGGTACGTTACATAGTTGTATAACTTTACAAACTATGAATTTCGACCATTTTTTGATCTATTTTTTGGCATTGAACTTTAATATGGTTTTAGGAACTGCCCAGTTGTGTTTGCAAAATTTGAACCAGACCATGCGCTATGGTGGCCGAAAGTACTTGTTGAGCGGTATGGAAGTTGAAGAAATTACTGTACGTCAAACCAGTTTTGCAAATTGTTCGACTGTTTCGTCACGTGATTTTCTTTCAGAATGGCAAAATACTGAAACGCCAAGTCTACACACTTCCTGGTGGTAACAAGAAAGTTGTGAACACGAAAAGTATTACCGTAGTAGAGGAAGCCATCAGAGTAGGGCCTTATGTTACATTTGAAATTTACATAAAAGCAGTTTTGTAACTGGAATGTTAAAGTACTAATCGAGTATGTTTAAGGAGTTGTGTTTGGAGCTCAACATTCGAAGTCCATCGGAACAGCAGGAGTTCTGTCTTTGCTATGTGCTCGAGAAAGGTACGGTTTTACTCCTTCACGCTGTCCATTTTTGATCTACTGATTTTTTACATACTTGTAAAATCAATGTAGTAAGACGTTTCCAGATAATCGAACTGAATATTGTGCAAACGATGATTACATATTGGATATCTGTACGGAACTTGAACACAAACGTGTGCCATTCCACTTTTTGCTAAGACGCTGCACTTGGGTGCATCCGTTACGACTTGATCACCCAGTGTACATTGATGTAATGTTCTTCCAGGTAATTAGAGGTTTTCAGCACTAAATTACGGTGTGTTCAACTGGACATGGCCAAAAGGCGATGTGTAAGCCCAGCGTAATAACGGAAGTGTCCCCTAAAAAGTCAAACTGAGTGTAGTGCATGACAACCTGTCAGAAGGCAGAAACAAGCTCCGACGACGTGGGAACAAAGTTGTTCTGCAGCCTTTTGTATTGGGAAGCAGAAGAAATCTTCAAAGTTTCTCACAAGCTGGTTATTGCCCATCCGGGTAGTTTCTCTTATTTAGGAGCAGAAACTTCTACACGCACGCTTTAGTTTTTTGAATTCCTTGGCTTTACCAAACCATGGATAACATCCATTCTCTTTGTTGGGCTCTTTGGGAGGCCAAGTTTTCCCAGAAGTGAAGCTGGTATGGTTCAACATCTGAATGCTCTGATGCTACAGAAATTTCCACTGCCGAATTACTGTAGTACATTCAGACTGTTAATCACCTGAATGAGAAATAAAATGAGGCCATAAGTGAGAAAAGGCAAAATGGACCATATTTTGTTAAAATGAGAGACTTTTCACGATTTCAGGTGGTTCCTGATTACCTGCAAGGCTCTCTCCTTACGAGACAAGCCAGTGGCCACATGAGTGCGTCAGTATGTGACGATGTCACCAAACTTGCAGCCTATCTTCACATGGCTGCCAACGAAGGACAACGGATAGCTGTGACACCGTACGCCTACCGTATTTGTGGTGCTGTATAACCAAATTATAACTAACTGAGTTACTTTTTTTAGGAGAACAGTACAGACAATAGTGCCGGCACCAGTGTTGGAGTATCCATCCCCGTCACCTGATTCGTGGGCTTCGAGAATCAATCGTCAACTACGGACCATGAATCCGAATACTACGGCCACACAGGCTAGGGCTGCTTTCTTAGGTACTTTGAAATTTATTCTATCTTCCCGGAACAGTTTTACTCGACTTTCATATTAAGTATGTCATAATACGAACACAGTGAACTTAGAGTTAGGGCTTGTGTAACCATAGGGAGCTATAGAAAGGGGGGTAATGCCACCAGCGAGAACACGAATGGGCACTGAACTAGTGCTAGAAAGGAAGTAGAGAGGAACCAGGAGGAACTGATGATTCAGAAATTTGTGCTCGCTCTAATTATTGAGAAAAAAAATTTCATTTTTGTGCTCTATCAAAGTGAGTGATTCCGCCGTCCTGGCAAGAGTGCGCCACACATCTGGTAACAGTTAGACGATAGGTTTTCGAGTTGGTTATTTCCTTTGTTTGATGACTTCTGTTAAATTTATCCCCTACTATTGTTTATATTTACGCTATGGATCACTTATTCCTAAAGTTTTCGAGTAACTTCCAAGCCTTGTCCTCATGGCGCCGTCCTTCGTCGCCTTTCCTTTTCCTGAGCGTATCTGTCGTTTCGAAATTTCTCGAGCAATCGCCTTCGATGGTGAAACGGGGATCAGTTTATGGCAAACCTCGTTTGGGTCGTTTTCCTTTACCACTAGCGGAAGAAATTTGTCATGGAAAGATGTCGACGTAACTCACGTAGGGAAGCACGTGAAAAAATGACCACTGAAGTGTATGAGTCCGTTAGAGGGCGTGTCTGACAAGCAAAAACGTGAGAGAAGGGAAAAGTCCAACGCTCTTTTGGCAGACGGCACGCACTTCCTCCTCATTCCTCTGATAGAAAACTGTGTATTTTGGAAAACGGCTTCATATGACAAACCATCCATGTGACTGCCAGTACTTGCCATGAAGCTGATCAGAAAAGTCCAGCTAGTTCGTGCAGCCGTTTTTCCTCTGTTCGTTGTTACCTCTAGAATCTGGTCTTCCCACAAGAATATCGCCCTTTTAGTAAACGTTATAGGGGCCCGGATAAGCCCATCAGAGATGTCGCCAAGAAAGTGCCAGAAGAGATTGAAAAGTGCTGGGCTCCAGCTCACTAAAAAAAAGAATCAGTGTCGGTGTCACGCCAAGTTTCTGACCTGTCCCTTGCTCTGATCAACCTGCAAATCCTCCTTGCATCAACCAACCGAGTTATATCGTGTAATCCTCAAGAGAAAAGTCAAAATTCCTAGGAAAGTTCGGGAAAGCTGCCAGAGAAAGTCTGGACCGAAATTTTCCAAGAAACTTGAACCGCCGACTAAACGAACCCAAGCTTGCGAGCTATCACCCGAAATAAGCGCTCACATGGATTGATATCCTGTTGTCGCAGTAGAATGATCATGAAGGATGATGGGTTTGCAACAATTCCCTGTGCTTCCTTGCAAGGTCACTTTGTTACTATATTTATACTGCATATTGTAAATGTAATTTACGCACATTACAACACGACGTTACTGTGTACCATAATTATATATGTAATACTTTGTGAGTAAAAAATTCTTTATAGAAATATTATCTACATGGCCTTTGTTCGGTAGCACGATATTCCGACTGGACGCTGCATCATTTGACGGACGAGCTCTCCCACCGGTTGAGCTGGCTGTTGGTAGGACTGGCGTCAAGCTTCTGGAGCCACGAAGTAGGGACGTCGTTGAGCACTGGCCATATGATAAGGTAGATCTAATCCGTTCCATTGAGCAAATCTGTCCACCGGTGGTTGGACTATTAACAAGTATATAATTTAGTAAGTATCCCATACGGATATTCTTTTGCAGATAGTTTCTGCGGTCACTGGACATCGCGATACAGTCGTTGAGATGGTTGTTGGCACTCCCTCATCAAATCGTACCT
This sequence comes from Haemonchus placei, assembly GCA_900617895.1. Taxonomy (NCBI): domain Eukaryota; kingdom Metazoa; phylum Nematoda; class Chromadorea; order Rhabditida; family Trichostrongylidae; genus Haemonchus; species Haemonchus placei. The sequence continues at coordinate 591 of UZAF01018633.1, read as the reverse complement.
ACGAATTCCGTACAAACGAGGTTAGCCCCTTCAGTTTACTACCACTTTTTCTTTTTTTGCCATTTGTTTATTTGTTTGTGCCGCGTCAATCCTTATCTGAGGGGTCCAAGAGCTTCTAGAAAGTGGCTTCGCCCAGTAATCCCAACCTTCATTAGGTACTTGAAAGTTAGGGGTCTCTGTCAAAAAGTGGGGGTTGACTTGATTTTCCAATGATTCTACACCATAAAGCACGTTACAAATGAACCTTGGACTGTAATTTTTCTATTGACTTTTCTTTTGACCTACCTTTGATCTATACAAATTCCAGAGCTTGGCAATAACTCGACTAGTTGGGCAGTACACCTTCATTGTCAATGAAAATCGTGGATTATTAAATGATTGATTGATATAAATAGATAAATTTAACAGTAGTAGTCTTGAGATTATTTTAAAATGTATATGTGATTATTTATGTGTGATGTATGACCTCCGTTTTCATGAAAATGTAAAGGGTATGAAGCGGTGAGTTGAGGCAATATAGTGAATGAATTCATTCAGTACAATATATTATGCGATATTGTTACATTCAAAAATGCGTTAATAAAGATATAC
>UZAF01018632.1:0-31093 GCA_900617895.1 Haemonchus placei | reverse complement strand
ATCTTTACTGTTGAATGTACAATTTTCTCCCCCATTTTTAGATGTCCGACATCGGGGTGTTCAGTTGTGGTCCGTCCCAGCTCAACGAACAAATCAGTTCCGCCTGTGCTCGGGGCAATCGTGCCCGAGATGCACCATCATTTATACACAAATTCGAAACTTTCTAACGTTACATTTGTTTTTATAATTTATTTGGGAGATTTTTTTTTGCTCAGAAAGCTTCTTCAACCTTGAACATCTGTCTCTGAACACAAAGGCAGCCTTTGTGATGCAGTTTGTCAAAATAAGCGAAAGGAACTCTGTCAGAAAGTCGATCACCTTCTTCACCTTCTCCCTTCCCCACTTGTTCTGTCCGTAACTGGCTCGATGCTTCTTTTATGAAATTGTTTTTGCCAGAGTTCTGAGTTCGTTCATGTTTCCAAGGTTCATTTCTAGGGACTGGGATGTAGCACCATCTAGGGACACCCATGACTACCCTAGCATGCCCCTTAACAAGGCCTCTTTGCGAATATTCCTTTTTGTTCCTTTCTTATGCGAGATTTCGATAATTTGAAGACTTGAGGTCCTATCCATGAGACCAATTTTCAATGCAACTATTTCATCCTTTCGTGGGACGTCTCTTTCCTCCTCAAAATAGGCGAATACAATCCTATCTATGGACTGAGCTTGACCATTGTTTTCTGGACCGCCACCGTTGTAAAATGAATGTCATTAGGGGCCAACTGAGGAAGTGTGACTTAAGGTCCGGTACCTTTTCGTATTTCTATGTTGCTGATATCATATAAGCTGGTGTCATCGCGCTACACTGAATCAATTGTTGATAACTTTTTCGATTTCATTTGCCATCAATCAATATTTACTGAATATGATCCCTTTTTGTAACTCGATGTGTATTTCAATCCCAGACTGTAAGGACCTAATCATATGCCTTTCAAATGCCAATTAAGATGTTGTGAATTTCATGCTTTATTTACGTTTATTGGTATTACTGAATTACTTTCATGGGTCAACTACCATGAGAAAAACTTATGGGACTTGTTTATTGCTTTGTATACGAGATTTATTGAATGTTGGTGGTTGGGGGACCACTGCTCTTTTCCAATCCTGAGCGCTAGACGTAAAGAAGGAAGGGTACCCTACTTTGAGGGGCCATAATGGTGCTCAGGAACGTTCCTTAGCCAAGAAGTATAGTTTTTTCAAGGTAAGCCTCAGGGGGGAAGGAGCACTGGGGTGAGTGCCTAGTTCCTACATGATCCCAACTTTTTGCTTGCATGAAGATATCATCTCACCCACCCCGGCACTTTTACCCTACTGAGGCTTGGGTAAAAACCATATTCTCTTGGCTGAGAACCTCCTTTGAGCCAGTAGGGGGCCGGCTACCCCTTCTGTGCGCTCCAACGCTCAATGTTGGGAAAGAGCGGTTCCCCCTTCCCCTACCACATTCTCTCCTTGAATGATTATTATGTGATGAATTTTTAATGCTCAAGATCAATATTGATTACTTAAACTTGTTCTATAAGAGATAAATGCTTCCATGCAAGTGTTTGTGTGCTACATGGAAAGATTATTTTTGAGTTCGGCCAGCATTTCGGTATTCAAGAATGGATAGGTTCAAGAGTCATCACCGAATGATAAGGGAGATTGCTCCGTTGACAAACAAGTTCGACTTTCTTGCTGGCTGATCATATTTGCTGTCGTCTGCAAAATTCCAAAGGTAAGTGGGTGTGAAAACTGCCGCCTCCAGTCATGGGTAGTCATTTCTGATAAGGGGCTCCTATTTTTTTCGATTAAATTCAATGAAGTGTTCTGAAAACGTGTTACGCTTTTCAATTTGATTGGAACCGCTTGTTCACGGCATAAGGATTGACACATTTTTCAGTCCGATCTTTTTAAACGATTATTGTGGTTCCTGTAGCTCTGTCCTTCGATAAAAGTGATATATGGTCTTATAGGTTCTCTAGATGTGGATGATAATGTTTGGACTATTGCTCATAGGAATTACCATAGGTTCCTGCTCAGGTATGTTTGGTTCCATGAAGTTTGGGAAGTAATAACTTATATCACTATGCAACTTGTTACCCCCGATTGGGCTAAGATAGTTTTCTTTTCAACCGTCTCACAAATCCACTGACGATACGCCAGCTTACGGTTCGCATCAAAGACCTATTTGACTGAAGCGACTCAATTGTTGCTAGGTTGACAAAAAGGGATGATGCATTTTTTAATGAAACTGTCGATGAGTGGACTGGTAATCGATAAAATGGTGTTTATGCCATTGTTTACAAGCTCTCATTTTGTTTGTGGTAGTTAGGGCTGAGGCTCAGGCTAGTTGGAATTAGAAAAGCATCGGTAGTTCGACTTGATCCAAGCATCACCTGTCGCCCCGTCGATCATCGAGTTCCTTAGAGAGGCGCCAATTACGTCAACGTCCGCCTTAGTCCTGTGCAGACCTTACTGGGAGAGCCGAAATAGTGAATCAGTCGCTTCACTTCATCAACTTCCTTTTTAGACTCATTGCGTAACCAAGAATTCCAGCGCTACGATGGATGGAACAACAATCGAGCAAACCCTGGATGGGGGAGTGCTGGTAAGCGTTTATTAATAATAAAGTATAGGCTGCACAGGAAGTGAACATTTTGTGAACAACAGATCACAGGAACATTCTTTAGAAGATTCCTAGTAGTAAGTAATGATAGACAGTGGAAGATATTGTAATTAAGGTAGTCGACTTCTGAGAGATTCCCCACCAAACTACTACGATGGAATATACAAGGTGAACAACTCGCTACCGTCACCCAGAACTGTATCCAGAGTTGTCTTCGAAGGTATTCATTTTAATGGAAAGTACTGTCGATTTTGTTTATTCATGCCTGTCATTTCACTCTACTGAACTTGAAATATACGTAGATATCAGAAGGGCGGAGATGGTGCTGTATCAAGTAGCGCACCATCCTGCACGCATGATCACGGGATCGAATCCCGGATCGATGGCCGCCTAGGCCAACCAAGCCTTCCATCCCTCCAGGGTCGGTTAATTGGTACAGACTCGTCTAGGAAGATGAAAGCACTGACTTGAACATTGGCTGGCCACCTTAATTCATTGCATGGGCTGCATACTCATTCAATATGCCACAGCAATACTGAATGGAAGTCGGTTGCGGGGTGCATTCCTCAGACGAGATTGATGAACGCCAAAAGACATCATCCTTCAGCTTTTATCGGTGTCAGCTATTTTGGTTAGCCACAAGGACAACTTTCGGGAAGCTATTCTTCCAGTGTATAAGTTTCGCTGTAGTTCCAACTCATATGCCCTACAGGTAAATCCGTGCTTGTCCTAGTGGATGATCTGTTCGACGATCCCAGACCAAACCTCTTTTACCCCGCTGGCTGTTGCTTCTGGGTAGGACGAGAACTGAATTGACTTCGTTTTATATTTTAAGACATTATAAAAAGGATAAAGGATAAAGTTTTTGGCGTTAATCAACCCCGTCCGAGGGATGCGCCCCAGCACTCGACCTCATTCAGAGTCGCAGTGGCGTAATGAGTGCGTATGTGGCCTATACAATGACTTGCGGTGGCCAGCCGATGTACAAGTCAGTGCTCTTATCCTCCCAGACGAGTCTGGTACCAATTCACCGACCCCGGAGGGATGGAGGGCTTGGTTGGCCTANGCGGGCATCGATCCGGGATTCGAACCCCTGACCGTGCGTGTGATATAGTATGACTTTCACTTTCTTGAACCCCATCCACTGTTAACACTTATTTGCAGGATCGCCTGGTATTCCTAACAGACGCAACTTGACCTCTATGTTCGCCTTCTTCTGTGAGTTCTCCTTCTGATAAAGTTATAGAAATTGCGATAACGCTCTTTACTACGCGTGATGCACCACTGTTTCCTTTGTTACCTTTGAGATTAACTCCGGAAAAACCCCAGAATAAAACCTGTCCAGGCCAACCAGGAGTTTTGTCTCGTTGGAATTGGTGGATTGGTACCAGATAGAGGCTTACATTGGCCGACCTTTGGGATTCTTGGTATAGACAACATAGGCTTTCAAAGCGGCACATCCACTTGAATGGGAGCTGAATGCGAGGCGCACCACAAAAACTGATTTGCCAACGGCTTTCTGAAGCTGAGCCAGGATAGCAATTTCGTTGTAGCGAAGTCAGATCATCGTGGGCATGCTTCCAAAAAAAGCAGTCAGCTCCAATAAAACCATATTGAGCTGTTTCAGATGAAATGGTTATGTACGAGATCACGGCTTCAACACAAACAGGTTGCCCTATAGAAATTATCAAAATCCCGGTCAGTGTCGGTGATCCGGTGAGTTCCGCCACTAAAGACCACAACATCGGTCTAATAGTTTTTCTTTGTGGTGACATTTGAAGACTATTTTATTTATGCTGTCAGAACTTCTAGATCGTTTGCTGTTGGCATTTCTTTTCTGGTAGAAATTTGAAACCCCACTTTAAAGAGCCCTGTAATTTTTAATTTTGGGAAGAAACGCCTGGTTAAGGAGGGGTAGCTGGCTTACTGGCGCTCAGGGAAGGTTCTTAGCAGAAGGAATAATGTTTTTATCCAAGCCTGAGAAGGGGAGGAGCTCCTGAGTGGATGAGATGATTTCCTCGTGCAAAAAAAATGAAGTCATTTCAGAATTGAACTTTCAATTGACTCATCACCCCGGCACTCCTTCCCTTCTGAGTCTTTGATTGAAGGAATCATATTACCCAGCCAGGAAACGTTCCCAAACACCATTACGCGCTCATAAAGTCGTCTACCCTGCCTTATCTGCGCTATAGCGCTCAACAAGGAAAAGACGGTACCCACATCCCTCACCTCCCAGGTGTGGTGCGTTGGGAACGAAATGGTCGCGTCGCGGTGAAGGGGCATCGCGCGCGAAGGAATGTAGCAGGATGCAGCAGAAGGCAAGAAATACAAGAACAAAAGTATTAATAGTAGAATTATGCATAAAATAATGATCGCATATCGATTGAGCTGTATGAAGAACGCTAGAGCTGTAATAACGGCGAATGAGTGGTCCGCGACAGCCGCGCGCGGCAAATCGATTACCCAAAATCGTTCCTAACGCCCGTCTCCCCTCACCTCCCAACTACATTTTCACTTAAGTAGGTATCTAGTTTACTATCACGTTAAATAAATTAAATAGAGTTAAGAGGAAAATTTATGTGGCGAATTGATACATGGCAACATTTAGGCGTTCGATGTCAATGGAACCGTCAAAGGTATGCCCTTCACTCGTGCCAAATACGACAAAAGTACTGGGAAAGGATTCGACTGTCCTAGAGAACAGGTGAACGACCTATTGAATGACTACGATTATTTTCGAAGAAAAAATTAATTTTAAACTGGTGAGTGTAGCAATAGTAGTAAATGAGCACTACAAGCGTCGAAATTGCCAATGTTCCTGGGAAGTTGACCTGGAAGCCGCCAAGTTCGATTTCCTTTTACCAGACGCTTGACTGGACTTTTTTTTCGATTTGTCCTTTCAGTCAAAGAAGCTGTACAGTGAGTCCCCCGCTATATCCGCAACATTGAACTTATTCCAACAAAAAAGGAAGCTCCGAAATTTCATCGAGGCAGAATCAGGACTGAATAGCTATCGTTTGGTCCCTGGAAGGGAATCCTTTCTGGGATGAACTATTTCGGTTAGCAATCATGCAAAATTATTGACCCACACATGGGTGGCGTGCGATGGTCAAATCAGCAATTTTACCTAGCCCTACTTTGTAAATACACACAAATATAGGGTGATTTCGCCTTCCAGAATGGCGAGTTGAAATCCTGGAGTAATCATTTACTACTTTCTAGCTAAACGAGAGAACTGCTTGGATCGATGGTTCATTCGTGTACAGCGTTGTGGAGGCCTGGGTAGCATCAATGAGATCATTCGAGAATGGCACCTTCAAGGAGGGTTTGGAAAAAGGGTCAGTCTCGTTGCTGCATGCATTGCATTCGAACCCATATGTTCTTCATTTTACTTTCAGTTATCCACCATTGAATGAAGCTAACGTTCCTCTGAACAATCCTCCTCCTCCACAGGCCCATAGATTTCTCTCTTCTAATCGCCTCTTCCGTTAGTGAAATTGTATTGACATATCGATTTTTTCTCATAATTCATCGACTAATAGTTATGTATTGAGTCTCTTTTGTGTTCACCACTTTCAGTCCTTGGTGATTCACGGGTGAATGAAAATCCTGGACTGCTCTCCATTGGCATCATTCTTTACAGATGGCACAACATCATGGCGAAAAGGTTTCTTTTTCCCACAATAATTCAGCTTATTTCATCAATCTATTTCTGAACTGCGCCTCTTAAGTTATCTTGGACATCATCGGTATAGGAGGGGCATCAGTTTTGTCTGGGTGGCTCCTGTCACTGCTAGGGTGACGTTATTTGATACAGGCGTTACCTGGAGCCATTTAGATTCGAGTCAGGTATTCAGCACTGTCAACTGCATCCGCTCGAAGTTTTTGGAGCGCTGTCTACCCGAGAACCTCGTGGCAGCCAAAATCTTTGAAACATGAACAACTCATTAGCTGATTTTTTGTACAGTTAACAAAATTTTGCCGTTTCAATGTTTCAGATTGCAAAAAGATCACCCTCGCTGGACAGATGAAGAGCTCTTCCAAGGAGCTCGCAGATGGGTGATCGCTACGATTCAGGTATTACCGTCTTCATTGGTATTGCGTTACGATGGTCAGGAAACCGATAAAAATCCCTGAAGGCATAAACAGTACTGAAAACAATTCACTTTGAGACTATACCATTCAATTTAATGATGATTTAGTACATTTTGACCCAAGGAAATTGAAAAGGATCAACAGCTATCCGTTTGTTTGCAGAAAATCATTTATTACGACTTTCTTCCTGTACTGATCAATGAGGACGTCAAGCCGTACGAGGGCTACAAGCCTCATGTTCCGCCGGGAGTATCCCATTCTTTTTCTACTGTGGCCTCTAGATTCGCTTATACTATCGTGAGTTTGAAATATTTTTTTCAGAATGTAAGATTTCGAGAGCTGAAAACAGCTTTTCAATATCATCGAAACCTAACGCTTGTGGGAAACTTTTGATGAGCTCTTGTCCTATGCGAAGTTCAGATTCCACCAGCAATGATTCTTCGAAAGAAAGCGGAAGCCTGTGAGTTCCGAGAGGAAGTAGGCGACTTTCCTGCTGTTCGTCTATGCCAAAACTGGTGAGGCCTGCAACGATTGCTGAAACTTTGCTACCTCACGAGATCAGCTTGCTTGATCAGGCAGTAGGAATTGCAGAGTCCGGTAGGGCTCAGCCCCTTCTGGGCAAAAATACTTCCCCTAGTTGTGGCAGACAGAAGCAACGGGCACATGCTCACAAAGATACACAGATGCCTTCACTTCATGTGTTTCGTTAAGGTGGAATGCACAGGACGTCGTACAAGAGTATTCGGTGGACGAGTTCATTCTCGGAATGGTCTCTCAAGTGAGCGAAGACGAAGACATCGTTGTCGTGGAAGATTTGCGAGGTTGTTGATGCATCAATTATTATATTTTGGAACGGTGACTGGAAAGATCCGCCTCCTTCGAAAGGATATTGTGATATTTCTTGTGAAATAACAAAATAAGCTAGAGAGATTTATAGATTTCTTCTACGGCCCGCTGCATTTCTCGAGGTTAGACGCTGTGGCTGCGACGATTATGCGAGGACGTGACAATGGCCTTTCTTCATATAATACACTTAGGAAAAGATATAATTTAGTGGAAAAAGAATGGCACACAATCAATCCGAAGCTGTACGAAACCAACAAGGACGTGAGTGTAGCTTCTTATTCGCTGTGGATGTCGAAAGTGAATTTTGTGCTTCTGTCACGAGATCCCCATTAGATAGGGTCCTACTTATCCATTGGAGGGGTGTGGGTACTTGTCCCCGGAATCCGCATCGCCTCGCCGCGCCTGATCGCTCGGAACCACTTCTGCCTGTTGTGGGAATTTAGAGGAAAGTACTGACATCCCTAAATGACCTGCTACTTCTTCTTCGATTATCGGTGTACCTGTTTATTTAGTTATTTGATGAACTCGCCGCTCTTTATGGTGGAGATATCGGACAACTGGATGCATTTGTTGGTGCGATGCTTGAGGTAGACGGTGAACCAGGTGAATTGTTGAAGGCAATAATGAAGGAACAGTTTGAAAGACTTCGTGACTCGGACAGGTACGGTTCCTTTGTAAACCCAGTCATCGATAAAAACGCTGACTCGCGACCAGTACACGATTTTAGAGCCATGATGAGCTAGATCAAAATAGTTCTGGAGATTTCATATTGGTAGGAATTCATAGCACATGACAAGCAACACGAGCAATGACGAGTCGAACGCTTTAGTGGGGCATAATACGGGCTCAAAACTACCGATCCTAACCTCCATTGGGTGACTAAAACTCCCACAAGAAATTCAGCGGCTTTTGAGACGTTTAGAGGCATTATTCAAAATTTTGCCGTCTGCTCCTTCTCTATGTTCCTAACTCACACATATGACTTTTCATGGGTTGGAATCTTTTCATTTCGAAAGTCCTTTTTGTCATCGAAACCTAGTTCGACTTTGGAAGTGACTGGGTCAGAAGATTCGTTTGTTCCCAGATTTTTGCGGATTTCCTGGTTTTCTTCGGCACCTAATGATTTCTCTATCGACTTTTCCACCCTTCACACGAGAATCCTATCAGCTTTCATCAACAGTGCCTTTGAAGAGAGCCAATAGTTGCCTTTGTAGACTTATAACATAGACCTTTCTCTTGATTTTTGCTTCATGTTGAATTTGAATTTGATCAGTTGAGATAGATGCGACCTTCCCTTTTTTTAAGGTTCTGGTTCGAAAACAGGCAGAATGGTTTTCTGACAAACGAGGAAATCGACTTGATACACAGTATAACTCTGAAGGATATCATCCAGCAAACCATAGGGATACCTGACCAATGGCTGCCGAAAAATGTGAGGCGTTTTGGGTTTTACCAACTCATCAACAATTTGATGTTGACAAAACGATTTAAGGTGTTCCTCTTTCAAGATGGCGATCCATGCCCACAACCATTTCAAGTGAATGCCACAGGTAACCAACTTTATCAGAAACCTTCGATATTGCTATTTCAAAGAAAATCTCTCCAAGTCCTTTCATGTCTTAACTGTACCGTTCTATTTGACAGGACTTGAACAGTGCGTGCCATTGATGAGGTTTGATCATGTTACCGAAGTGGAAGGGAACGAGATAACCTTCATTTTCACACTTATCGGGCTTGGGTGCTTCCCACTGGGTGAGTCATATTTCATTGAGCTTGTTCTCTTATAATATCAAAAATCCGGTAATGAGGTACAAAAGTAACCGGTCCCAAAGGGATGGAAGGCTGTGGGGCTAGCTATGGAGCTTCTAAAGGCATATGGCTGATTGTGTCGGTATCGCAATTCATATAAACCTCGCGAAAAGGACTTCAAACTAGCAGAGATCTGACTTTCTTCAGAGCCCGACTCTCTTCCACAAGAAGACCCTCTTTCTGTTAGTGTGTATCAGATTGGAGTTTTTGTGAATTCGATATGGAATCATGTCCTCGCCTTCACTTCATAGCGATGGTAACTCACGTTTGTCTGTTGCAGTATGCTTTGGTATCGGCTGTGTGCTCATTCAACGACGTCGCCGAATGGGATGGGATTGCTCGTTCGACAATTTTTCTATCGCAACCGCCGAAAACGATCCGTCGGACCAGTTTCAAGTTATGAGCAGCTCACCCCTTCACAATGATGTCGGTCGCTAAACTAATGAAGTTGTTTTAGCATTTGAGTGGCTCCATGAATCCTACGTTCGCCAGGTTGTGGTCCTAGTCTCGCCAGGCGTGTTGACACTTCGCAAACCACGGGGCGCAGTACTCAGAAAGACTTTGTATCCCAAAAACTCAGAGGTTCGTGAGCCCTGGCACCTTTTCGTAAAGCTAGGGAGCAGGCCGTTTTCTGATGTCCACCAAAGCCAAAGTGTCCCATGTCGAGTTTCATCCACCGAGAAATGTTTTTTAAACTTTGATACCCAGGTTATCATCCAACACAGCGAGCCGAACTCATCTGCAGATCATGGACCGTATTGCCTGATAAAACTGAAAAAATCACATGATTTAGTAAGATTTCTACTACTACCCACTCGTAATTTCTCGAAACCCTTATCAGGAACGAGGAAAGTTGCCTGTTGAAGCAAACTTTTAGGTCCTTCGCTTCCAATCCGACAAGTATTTAGCGAAGTTTTTGGCGTCATTCACAAATATGGTGGAGAAACTTGATGGGCACGTAAGTCTCATCTCCATGCAGAACGAAGAGCTGCTGGCTAGAGCAGAAACGAAGGTAATGCTCTAGCCATTGTTAACCAACGTTTACCTCTTAAGTAATTGAAAGCGTAGGGGACCAACTGGGTTTAGGACCGCCGCCAAGAGCGTTTGGACCACTTTTTCCGCGAAGCATACGCCCGTGCATTCGATCAGCAGAATCTGCGTGATTCTGAAGTCGAAACTGATGATGTTGATGACATCCTCAACCAAACGATAACGAGGTGAGCTTGGATATCCCTCATGGCACATCATTCAACTCCCAAATGCAGGCATGAGTTTGCACAAGCGATTGGAATGAGGGAAACGGATCTGTTTGTACAAAGAATGTTCGCAGTGACTGCGAAATCTGATAAGGAAGTCATCACATTTGCAGAGTTTCTCGAAGTCCTCAAGAAGTTCAGTTCAGGTTAGCCGCCGTTTCGGTTCAGCTAGGGTGTAGTCTAGTGAGTCGACACGTTGCGCCATTGATATCATGATTATTCACTTAGAATGAAAAGAATCGGTTTGATTTTGGACCAGAAGTACTTCCCCGTATCCAGTGGTTGGGCTGTCAAAACAGAAGGCATCTTTCAACCAATCTCCTTATGAAGCACTAGTCCCGAAACAAAAACCTTTCATACTTGTAAAGTGAATGCCTGTTTATGGCCTGAAGAAATTCAATTCTACCAAAGACCGAACTGCTCTGTGAATGACCTCCTGGGAGCATACCCATTCTTTACCGGGGATTTTCGGAAAAGCGTGGATTTAAAGATTCCCTTTTTATCATTGTCCATTAGGAACCCTCCACCCCCTGCGCACAGCGATGCCGAAAAAACGATTTCGGTGATCACACCGTTCCTCGATAACCATGCTTGAGAGAGATCCAGTCTTGTAAAAATAAAAGAGCGCTGACGAAAGCCGGTATCTGCTTTACCATCACTGATGATAGCAAATCCCAAATATAGAAACGGGAAGATCTGTCTGCGAAAATTAATCGCGCCTGCTCCTTCTGGAAAACTTCAGAAAGTCTCCTATTTCCTTTGAAAACCTTTACCCCTCAACACCACGCTTCACAAGGGAAAGTTCAAGGATCACCAAACGTCCCTCCAAAACTGTGAAAAAAGTACAAATACTCACCGTTCCCTAAGCACACTACCTTATGCGGAGCCATTTCGGTAGTTTGTTTCTTTCATCTCAGTAAAATCTTTTTTTTTTGGCTGTGGAGGCTATGAGTGGAGAACATCTCTATTTCCTACCAACCACAACTAGTGGTTCTTCCCCACAAAAAACGTTTTACTCACCTAGCTCCGTAGAAGCTCTTGAAAAATTCCTGCCTTCGTTCTAAGGATCTGAGACGGTCAACCAGTCGGTTCCAGATCAGGTTATTCGAGGGAAATCTTGGGCTCTCATAAAGGCATCAGTTATTAAGGTGTCTCCACAAGTACCAAAAAGGAAAAGGAATATAGAGTATTGGTTCACCATCAGTACTGGTAAGAAAACCTGAAAGAGAGCTGGAAAACTTTGATGTAGGCACTCGACCGCTTCTTTTTCTTCCAGGACCAACTGAATATGCGTCCAACCTTTGTAGAGTAGCTTCTGGATCATTCATGACCTTCAGTTTGAAGGATTTTTCATTTGATACAGCATTCTTCGATGTTAAGAAGATTTAAACTCCCGCGGTTCCCTGAGCACAGTACCTTCCGCGAAACCATTCCGGTGGTCAAAGTTTCTTTCAACTGAACAAACCTATTTATTTTAGACTCAGGAGATTACTATTGGAGACCTTCTCTACTTCCTATTGGCCATCTATGCTTGCCTTTTCGCCAAAAAACCCTTTTATCATACAATTCGATAGAACCTTCAGAAAAATTCCCTTTTTGATTGAAGGAGCAGAGACGGCGACCAATTGATTTCAGATCAAGTGATTCGAGCGCAATTTTAGGACCTTTGATGACATTCAACCGCTTCTTTTTCTTCTAGGACCACCCAACCTTCCTAGAGTAGCTTCTGATTCATTCTCCGGAAATCTCTGAGCGTTGAAGGGAAACCCAATGCCCATTACCCTACCTATAGCCTATCGTCCCAGCTGTTTTCATGGTCTTTTTTTCACTGTATCGTTTTTAATAGTCAAACCATACGATGATTGTTTGAGAACATTTAGGAAGTGTGCAGGAGAAGTACAGCCTTCTCTTCTCACTATGCGATCTAGACGGCGACGGACGAGTTCAACGAAGTGACTTGGCCGACCTTCTTCGTTCGCTCAACGTGACATTCGGCGTTTCGATCACGGAAGACAGCCAGAATGACGTTATCGATAGCATTTTGGGAAAACCAGGTTCTTCCCTCATCTTTGAGTGACGGCTTTTGAAAAATGAGGAAATTAGCTGCTAGGGCACCTACTTAGTGAATTCACGTCAGTAAGGTCGCATTGACCAGTGTTTGGGATGAAGAGGGAACACTATGAAAGCACATCTAATTTCCTCCACTCTAAAGCAAGCAAAGGATATTTTGATTTTGATTGTTTCAATAGCATTTTCCAGGAGCCAGTTCTAACGCTGATTATCTTACAAAAACGGATTTCGAAGCGATTTTCCTACAGGCAGGGAAGGGTCGCCCTCTAGGAATCGATATGCGTGGTGCAAAACTCAAAGTGGATCTGCAAGAGTGAGCTCCCTCCTCTGATTTTTCTCTCTGCCACCTTCCTTCCCTACTCGTTGTCTGAAGTAAAAAGAATATAGAATTTCTTGTACTCGTGGCATTTCTTAGCATTCAGATTTCAAAGGGGGAGATAGAAATGATCCTTAATGAAGAGACAATCTCAGCTCGCAACCTTCCATTTTGTCCAACGTTTGGAGATGATGATTGAAGTTTCTGAAACAAAATCTTAAGTTTTTGTTTCAGAACGGCTTCGCTGAACTCATTCGCTGTCCCCTCAACTGTTGATAAGTCTTCTGACCGGTGGAGCACGGTCGGTACGATTGTAGCTGCCACTGCCACATATCGCCGGCACATCTTCATACTTTTCATTTTCTGTTCCGCGAATCTGATGATCTTTTTGGACCGATTCCGATGTCAGTCAATTCACTGGCTCATTTATTCGAACGTTTATGACCTTTCTTCTTCAGTCCATTTCTACGAAACCGAACACCTCGATCAGCGTCGAGTTATGGGTGCTGGAATCGCTATCACCCGTGGAGCTGCTGGTGCATTATCATTTTGCATGGCTATCGTACTTTTAACAGTATGCCGGAATATTATAACTGTCCTCAGAGAAACCCCCTTTGGGGAACTCATACCGTTCGATTCGGCCATCGGTTTTCATAAGGTTCGGGATGCTGATGTTGTCTTGGTAAGTATTCCTTCGCCTTGACCTTATCTACTTACAGATCGTGGCTTTCTTTGCTGCGTTCTGGGCAACTGTGCATGCTATCGGGCATTGCGTGAATTTCTACCACGTAGCCTCGCAAAGTAAAGAAGGACTACACTGCTTGTTCCAAGAGGCCATTGTTGGGTTTGTGATGTTTCTCTTTTATGAATTTTATTCTATATATACCTGCATACCACAGGGAGTACGATCTTCTGTTAATGAGAAGAAGCGAAAACCCTCCACTGCAGCTGTTTTAATGCTGGCTTCTCAAGCGAATTCGTACGGAAAGGCTGCTTTCATGGTCCGCCGGCCGGCCGGCGTGCCGGCGCGCGTGCCGGCCGGCCGGCGAGCGTGCCGGCGGAGGCAGTGCTAGCGGGGAGGAGGGAGGCAGACAGATAGGCAAACAGTCCACGCCCCTTCGAGGGGTTGAAAACAAACAACCTTCGAAGGGACGTGGACTGTTTGCCTTACACTGTCTGCCTCCCTCCTCCCCGTTAGCACTGCCTCCGCAGGCACGCTCGCCGGCACGCCGGCACGCCGGCCGGCCGGCCGGCGGACTATGAAAGCAGCCAAAGAGAATAGGAAGCGATGAATTTATTTTCCGATTATGATAGGTTAATAATAGGGTACGGTGATAAATTTCCTTTTTTGTAAAATGGTTTCCTTTTCCACTACCCTTCCATGCCCTCCCTCCCATACTGTTCACCTCAGTCAGTTGCGAGAGCAGACAAGCCACAAAAACAAAACATAGAAAGAACGCTAATTGATCAGGGAGATTCTTTTTCAGTAAAAGAGCATCATTAGTTGGTATTGTATTATACGTTTTTGATCCAAACTTGAATGATACGTGGTTATATCCCGCATAGGTGATGTGGATTCCCTGGTAGAGTGAGAAAATCATTCAAAATTAGGGAATATCGCTAAGTAATTAGTCTTTCGAAGCTTTAATTGAGCTAATTTTATTAGATCGAACTTTCTACCATCAATCAGTTATTGGTTCTACGGTACGATTACCGGTTTCACCGGGATACTACTCGTTTTGGTAATGTCGATTATTTACGTGTTTGCGCTGCCCCGTTTCATGAGAATGGCATATCATGCATTTCGGTAGGTCGAAACTATTTTTTCAATATCGCCCTAGATTTTCTGGATAATAGAAAAACATGCTTTTAATTTAAGCCTCACCCACTTGCTCAACGTCGCTTTCTACGGACTGACGATGTTGCATGGATTACCAAGACTGCTCGGCGTACGTACAAATATTTTATAAAAATAAATTTGTATAAAATTTGAAAAAAGGTTTGGATTTTTGAGTTCTTCAGAAGCCCGGTTATCCTATCGCATAGCAGAAATCTCACTCAAATGTTCTAAATTTTTGAAAAAAATATCAAAAAGTTGCATTACTCTCCCTGAGCTTTGTCATCACGGGTGTGGTACCTTCTACCCGAAAATCGCATCGTGTTTGCCGCATCCGTTCGCACGCGAACGCGCGCTATGAATGGGAATGTTTGAATTTCTAGTGGTAGGATACGGTAACAGCAGAGCAACGACTGCAGCTTACCCTAGAAGTTCGGGTAGAAGTACAACGACCGGATCGTCACTGATCCCCAATTCGTACGATTTTCAATTAATAAGTATGTAATCAAACAATCAATCAATAATTTTGTAGTCGCCTAAATTCTGGAATTACGTCATTGGCCCTATAATTATATTCGTGATTGATCAAATTATGGGAATGCGTCAGAAATACAGGAAATTGAACATCCTCAATGCTGAACTTCTACCATCCGGTAATTCTTAACTCTCATTGGCTGCTTTCATAGTCCGCCGGCGTGCCGGCGTGNCATTGTCTCTTTTTAATACTAATACCTCGGCAAAATCAGAATTTTCTCAGATATTATCTACCTGCAATTCGAGCGGCCATCATCTTTCGATTTTTGTTCTGGACAATGGGTCCGTATTTCATCGCCGACATTCTCGAGCGTTTTCAATGAATGGCATGCCTTTTCACTTGCATCTGCACCGCAATCTCCAACAGTCGAACTTTATATCAAGGTCCGTTTCATTAATTTTTTAATAATAGTAATACAGAAGTGATTTCCGAACTATCTGACAATTTTTTAGTCTTACTTCTGCCCAATTCAGGCAGCTGGTCCATGGACGTGGAAACTGAGATCTGAAATACTTTCTGCCCATGCTGATGGCTCACCATATCCTCTTTTGCACATGGCTGGTCCTTATGGAGACGGCAACCAGGTAATTGAGATACTCACGCTTTTTGCTAGATTCTTGGTTCTACTTATACTTCTGATAACTCTATGCAAATGGAGAGGATTTACTTTTCAATTACTTTCAACTGCCCCCGGGCGTCAAATCTTTTTTAGTTGAATCACGTTCCAGAAAAAGTTGCCTGGTCAAGTTGAGGGGGGTTCCTGTCTAAAATTGAGCGCTGGAGCGCAAAAAAGGAGGGACCACCGGCTTTACCTATACTCAGAGTTGGGAGACGGTTTTTAGCCAATGGATATTGTCCTTTACCTAGGCTTCAAGAGGGCAGGAATTCAGGGGCAAGTGGCATGATTCTGGGATGTAGGAAGAATTGAAGTGGTGTCACTCACCCTGGTGCTGCTCCTCTCCTACTGCTAACAATAAGGCAAATACTACGTACCCTTGGCTCATATTGTAAGATTCGTCTTTGAGCACCATTACGGGCTTGCAAAGCCGACTACCTTCCGGTCGCCACGCCCTAATGTAAAAAGTAATGTAAAAAGTGTAAATGTAAATGTTGAATGTAAAAAGCATGAAGTACTCCACTCCCTCTCAATCACATTTTCAAACAAGGCAGTGTTGTAATTCAGGAGTGGAACAGTTACGAGGTGGCCGTAATGGTTGGAGGAGGAATTGGAGTCACTCCATATGCATCCACATTGACTGATTTGGTGTTGGAAATCACGTCTGCACTTCATCACAATGTCAAATGCAAGAAGGTAAGACTGTCATTTTGCTTCCACTATCATAATGGCGTTGATCTGTTCAAAAGGGTTTCGGTCAGGAGTTTAAGGTGTAAATCTCGTCTGGGAAAAGTTTTCCCATTAGCCTCCAGGTACTAGACCTCCAAGTAGAGATTGAGATGCGTCGCTTGAACCCTGAATGAATGTTGAATGAATGTTGTCCCTGACGAATTTCTCTGATTATTAGGTATATTTCCTATGGATTTGTCCGACGCATAAGAATTACGAATGGTTTGTGGATGTACTCAAAGGTGTCGAAGAATTGGATCAGAACAGGGTCATCGAAACGCACATCTTCGTGACACAGTTGTTCCATAAATTTGATCTGAGGACCACCATGCTGGTACGTAGTTTATTCAAATATTTATTCATTCATTTATGAGCAATCAATGAGGCGCTCGAGCCAAGTTAGGGGAAGCTTTTTTGTCTAGGACCACTATTTTTGGCCGATTTTCCAGAAGTTTACGGAGTTTGGTGAGAGTTTCTCTTTACAAACAGTGTGGGAGTCATTGTGGTGATCATCAGGGCAAATCGATGTTCACCGGTCTACGAGCCCAGAACCACTTTGGTCGTCCTAACTTTGACACCTTCTTCTCTTATCTCCAGAGTGTTCACAGCGAAGTGAGAATTCGTTATTAGAATAGGGCTAGCTCAGTTGAATTAGTTATTACTGCTCAGTCATGTCTACGTATTAAGGTGCCAGAGATTGGGGTGTTCAGTTGCGGTCCTTCCAAACTCAACGATCAAATCAGCTCCGCCTGTGCACGTGCCAATCGAACCCTCGATTCACCATCATTTATGCATCGATTTGAGACTTTCTAGTTCTTTACGGGCTCCTATAAATCGTCTCACTTTTTTTTTCAAATAGCTGATTCACCTAAAAATATCACTGATCGTGTTGTGAAGTAGGAATTGCATGACTATGTTAAAGAACGGGACTGGGGCATGTTGTCATTAATCAAAGTACCGATCGGAATCGATGGATTCCCAGCTATTTGATCAATCGGAATGATCATAGAAGAAAAAATTCAATAATTAAGTGAAATCTTAGGCATAGTTTCATGTGGGCTGGCTGCGTCTTTACCAGCTCGATATCCTTGAGTTTTCGTCCAAAATATGAACACGTTGTCTATCATCAACAGGATGTGATGATGGTTTAGACTTATACTAGAACAACTTTTTCGAGCTGTTTGGTTTCCATGCTTTGAGCAAGTGAGGAGTTTATACTTTCGATGGCCATGTTTGGTAGTTGGTGTTTCGCATTTCTCAAGGCGTTTGTTTACCACTCAGGTCAGATTTCAGTAGTTGAAAAATGGCTAAGCGTCAAGGGCACAGTTCATGATGAGAGTAGTTTTTAAGGTCTCCCCTTCAGGATGAACTTGTAGCCCCAAGGATAGCACTTGGAACATTGTCGGCTCAAGAAACGATTTTGACCGGGCGTTATAAGTGCTCTAAAACCTGCTAGGCAGACGTAGACACTCAAATGCGGCCGTGTTGTGGCGGCCTTGTTAAGGCTGCCCATTTACAATGAAGCTCCACGATGCCCACGAATAGTGCGCTCATGAGGGAGACACCCAGGCGATTACAGGCGGCAAAGCATTTACCCAGGAACCACGTTCATACATCTTCCCTTTCTTTTTCAAGGGATCTTTTTTTTTTTGCTATGAACTATGCAGTGGATGCGCTCAGTGTAGTACAATTTCTTGTATACTGTAGCCGGCGTTATCCTATTGTATACAAATGACATTTATCCAAAGCATTTATGTCGGGCAGCTCTTTTCGCTATTTTTTAAAGCCTTACATCATTTTTTATTAATTTGTTTATTTCTTTTTATTCTTATTTTTTATTCAATTTTTGCACTTATTTTCGCCACGACGCACTGTTGTAGTTGACTTTTGATTATCGTGACCAATGCCTTCAACCAACTCCCGAGAGATAGGAGGCTTGGCTCGGGTATTAATCTGGGATTCGATTACCGGAGCATAATGTGGTACTAGTGCGCCACTTCCATTTGGCACCAGACCACTTAGCCCGTTTAGATTAGGTACAGGTACGACCAATCTTCGATCCTCTTCTGAATAACTTGCTGGAGAAGACAGGTTAACTAACCGTTTTTTCTCTGTAACATTACATTTGTAAAGCTTTTAAGCCTTCCATATCATTGGAGCTTTTCATTTGGTTAGTAAAGGCTTGGGAAAAATGATTGAATTAAAAGAATTTAAAAACCCATCCCGAAGTTTTTAACTCAGACCTCTCCCAAAGGATGCTCCTAGAAGTGTCTTGTGTGTGGTACAGTAACTATAGACACAAACTCTTTTATAAACGTAATTAAGCAGAAAAAACAAAAATAAGAGAACATAGAGATAAAAAAGTGGTCCCACTCAGAACAAATTGAGCTGGAAGAAACGTCGAGTGGAAGATTTCGCTGTAATCGTCAATTGTTGTTTTGAGACGATTACTTGGCGATTTTATTTGCAGTGATGCTCAAGACTCCTCTGTTCGTCAGATGACTTTTCACGGAA
This sequence comes from Haemonchus placei, assembly GCA_900617895.1. Classification (NCBI taxonomy): domain Eukaryota; kingdom Metazoa; phylum Nematoda; class Chromadorea; order Rhabditida; family Trichostrongylidae; genus Haemonchus; species Haemonchus placei. The sequence continues at coordinate 11,865 of UZAF01018632.1, read as the reverse complement.
GTGACGTCGACATCATTTGGCAGTTTATACGCACGGTGTACTTCACGAGCGATCGACCCAAGCTCATCGGAACGCAGCTGCAACTCACCAATCTAATCAACAGTTGCCTCAATGAGCACCTACATACAGCTGTTCGGTCTTATCGTAAGAATTTCTGATGGACGACGGAACCTCGTAGCTTAAATCGGGCCTTGACAGTCCTTACCTACCTCGGGATTAGTTCCGGGAATAATCTAGAAGCACCTTAGGAGCTTCTTTCTAAATTCAAAAATTACTTGCCAAATATTTGTAAGCCTCCCCCTATCATGACCTCAGCAGAGAAAAGCAAGTCAGATACAAAGTTAGCTCGCAGGTGCTTTACATGGGTAAAAGGCTGTTGACTGGTTCTCTGGGGTCGTGAATACCTCTGGTAAAAAACTGTTTGGAAATTCCTCCATGCTTTGTCTACCTCTTCCATACCCAAAAGGCAGCCCTACGAATTGGGAGCTTAGTGCTTCAACGGAGAAATGAAGAATTGTGGCTCCCTGATGTATCCTACAAAATTTGTAAAATATATTTTTTTATGAATATTCAGTTGCTACTAGGCGATATCCGGTTCCACCTGCTACCATTCTTCTCAGCCTTTATTAACAATCCCTCTTATGACGTGGAACCGACAGCGAACTACAACAGCTAGCAACCATTCCGAGGCATCATTTTGGAAAGGTTTAAAAGACCATTTTTGAAAAATTTTTTTCTCTACTGTAACATTTGGTGGTCGGGGTCTATCGGTCTTTTCTTCGGAAAAATTTTTGATTTGCTAATCTGCAAGGAGGTGCTGCTGAAGCGGTGGTACCAAGTTGAGCTTTTCAACACCGTATTTACCCAATGGCACTTCACTGAACGTCAAATAGAGCACTTTGAAAGTGTCATCGAAAGAGGTTCAGCTCGTGAAGATTCTCAAGTGGTGGACATCCACTGAATGTTTAAACTAAAGTCCATCAAAGAACGGGTCGAAATCGGTGGGGAGGCTTTCAATGGCCATAGTCAATAGAGATAGTCAAAAGATTCAGTGTAGTGATAGGTTTGCAATTGCTATTCAGTTCTTTACTAACAAAGTGGTGTGGACGGAAGTTCTCGCCTGGGCGAAATCAGTGGGAAAGGTAGGGGTGTAATACGGCTATACGATACCATAACCGCCATTGAGGGGTGTTTTGAAAGCACCTTGGTGAAAAAAACAGCCAAGTACCCAAGAAACCTCGACTTCTTGTAATGGGCAAGGGCTGTAGGAGACGAGTGAAGGGACGAATGTGGGAATACGAGATCCAAGCTAATTACCAGAATGGCCACCCCCGCCTGCGCCAAAGGGCTCCAGTGTACTCTTCACTATGACTGCTATGAATAAGCGAACAAGTGGTATAAAGAAAGCTCATTCTGCTGAGAATCGCAGATCCATCGATATTAGCCACGGGACAGGTTATAGCAATAGGAGCAGCTTTTCTAACAATGAAACATACCTCGTGTCTACAGTGAATCAAGAGATCCTGTCCGCACACTTTCACTTCGATATCCTTTGGCGAGAAGAATTGGGCGTCTAGTCCAACTTCGAACTTGTCGTTGGTATTTATGATCTAAAAACTTTCCGTGAAAGCTGTGAATGCCTCGAGGGTTAGCCGTAGACATTGGCGGAACTTTACCTTAACTACTCCTTCGTGGGATTGAAGAGGCCAGTCCCACTGCTCAGCCTCATGGGTGACTTCGATTGTGGACATTCTGAAAGAACGCAGTGTGAGATGGTTTGGAAATATATTCGAGAGGGTAAAAAAGAGCGCGAGTCAAAGGAAAAAGGCAGAAATCGGTTTGTAAAGGCAGAAAAGGTTGCGTTGGAAGTAGGAAAAACGGAACATCAGCACAGAAGTTGCAATGGCGATGGAAGAAATCAAGATGGCGACAAGACAGACGCCACCGCATACGCTCCCTCTTGCAACCAGGCTCGCTCGAGGGTCATTCGTTCACCAGATCCCAGCCGTCGATTGTTGTAAAGGAAACAGCTCGAGGTATACCCCGCCCTGATTTGTCCCGTGGGGCTGTAAACAATCCATATTGCCAGGAAATCGAAGGAGCAATATGAAGATTTCACAAATGAAGGCCACTGATCAAAAGTAATCCTATTCCCTGATCGTCAGTTTATCATGACTTCAGCAGGTACCCGGGAAAGAGTGAAAATCCTCCATTTTTCTTTCACATGTGAAGTGTGTTACATCTTGGAAAAGATGGCAGTACCTACTCAATTCAAGTGTTCTTCCCACCCGATTCGAAAAAACCAAACTCCCGTTTGTTACAATGGCTTGTAACTTTGAACTGGAACGCCGAGTTACTCTCGTTACTGACTTCGTCGCATGTTCGAGAGCTTACACTGCTTCTATCACGCGTTTAGTGGGGCCTCTGTTCACTATGAACTTCGTTACTCGGCCGATCGGTAACCTATGCAACAAACCCGAAAGAACCCAAAAGAAAGAAGATGAAAGAAAGAGTTTAAGGTTCCCGGTTTCTTTGATGGAGACAATTTCCTTCGACCTCCTTCAGTCCATCATGCAGTTTCAAAATCTGGTAAGCAAGCTAAATTAGGACGACAAGTTTGGCCTAGAGTGGAAAGATGAGGACGACAGGTTGCTCGGACTAAGGGTCGGGACATTTCTTTAATAGAATGCTTATCAAAATCCTCGGTTCTGACTTGACTACCTTGTTTCCCCGGAAGTTATAGGAATATGGAGGTCTCTCACGGTCTAATGAGACACAGTTTTGTTGACAGTCTTCACTGAAATTGAGTGCGTTTTCATGTGAACGGTATAAGCCCACAGTTGATTGGGATGTAAAGAGATCGGGGGAGGAGTGGGGAATCGGAATATCCGCTTACTCATCGTTGCCTCGGCCTTTTATCTTGAGTGTGACGACCAACGATTCTGAGACAATGTGGTGTTGGAATGATTAAGCTCTCAAACGACAACAACTCTTTTTAGAAAGAATGTGTGAAGCTATATATTTCACATATTTGGGATGTGAAATAAGTGGTATTGAATAGAAAACGAGTGTAGGTATATGGAAGCCACCTGTCGATAGTAAAGATCTACAGTAATCATGAGAAAATGAATGATCACTAATGATCAATATGCCACGAGGTCCCAGTTTACCACTCAATCATCTAGTACCAAACATAAATACGCGTGTTCTTACGATTGTAGAACTTAGAATTTATTTATTCTTAGAAGCATTGGAGTGAAAATGTTGCACTGGCTAAGCGGACAGACAAGTGGCTTAGAGACCGTAGGACGGTGATCGATGATTGTTGCGGAGCCGAGCTCAACTCTTGAGTCGGGTGGTTGAAGAGGTTGGTGAGCGAAGCCAGGACAGCCTATGAAAACAAAAGAGGGGGATATCTCAAAGAGTGTGGCGCAGGTGCAAACAAACGCACACCCAGAGGAAACGATGGGACAGAAGATCAGCAAGGCTGAGGTTCCCACCAACGAGAAATAAGGGCGGCTTACTAATGATGCCCACAAATGGATCGAAGTACTGGTCCTGAAAGTTCTTTTCTCACAGAATGAGTCTTTCTGACATATTTCTGATTACTGTAACGTCAGTAAGAAGATGTGAGATCTGGCAAAGACAGAAGAAGATGAGCTCCCAGCTGAGCCCTGTGGAGCTGTGCTGTCCTATACTCAGCCCCAGAACCCCTCTCGGAGCCTTTTTGCGAAGTATGATCACTGGCGGTGGGTTTTTCTGACGTATCACTAGACACGTGACCCGTTTTTCCTATAAACATCGGCCAACACTACCTCCTCCGCCTGCTCGAGGACCCTTTCCAGCCTGCCACATGGCACGTGAGCGGCTTGGTGACAAATCTAAGCCCTTCGATCAGCTATTTATGTGATTCTCGCTACGTTGTAATGTTGATGGCTCGGCCAAGACCACCATCCGACAGACATCAATAGCAACTATTAAGTAGGGAAATGAAATGCAACAGAAAAGCAACAAGTTTGTCGAACTTAAGCAGATATCGAAGCTATCCAAGCGCCTCTAGTCAATGTTCGTGCCATTGGTATCTGCTCAAGATTGGCAATGAATCGGTACCACACTCTTTGAGTTCAACAAAGTCTCTACACAGCGGGTCTGCGCCGTGGAAATGTTCGTTGCTCTGGAAATGCTCTAGCGATTGGAGGAAATTGGTCTAATAGCGGCAGCTGGGAAGTTATGGTGATGGTGGGAAGGGAGCCCTCTCGGTTCAGGTCGTTCAGAATGCCTTTGATCAACCCCGCAGTGTAAAAGCCTGGCGTTTTATTGGTACTCGCGAGGCAGCTGGTTGCCTTTAACCTCTTCTGAGGAACCCATAGGATCAAAATATACCATGGGGGTATGGTAGCAGAGTAATAGTAGGCCACAGCTAGGCCTAGAAAACCCCACGCAATTTTAAGCAGAAAAGGAAATTTTCAGACAAAAAATTGTTATTTCCGAAAGAGGAGGCTCCTGCTCTGAAAAAACTCCAGCGATTGGAAGAAAAAAGTCTGGCAGCGACAACTCGGGTGGTTATGACAAATTGGAGGAGGTTCCACCGTAGGGGTCGTTCCATAGGGTCCCGCATAATGTTCTACCAAAGCAGCGGAACTCTTCGAAGCTGTTCGCTTATTACATGTACCCCGACATGAGTTTGTGAAAATAAAGTTACCGGAAATGCTTAGTTGAAGGTTACAAGCCTACTTATTTTTTTACGAAGTTAAATTTGAGGCATTCTGGAATGAGAAAAAAAACAAAAAAAAAGTATTTGATAACAGTTAGCTATGGTCCTCAGCTACTGTTAGATTTCTCGTCTCATTTAGGTGAAGAGATATCTGGTCAAAATACTTCAAGCTCTTCGTTGAAGCTATTTGGACCATGTGCCAATCAAGTTTTCTTTTCTTTTCACTTCTCAGCATCTGGCAATTTATTGCTTAGTGTTGATGGCTCTGGCAGAGAAGAAAAAGTGGAATCCAAGGAATCGACTACATGGATAAGGGACTCTTCTCATCACCTTGTTGCTGAAGAATAAAGAATAAAGTTTTTTAGAGTTGATCAATGCTGTTGTGGGGTATTTCTTCTATTCGGAGCCTAGTTTCGTTCTTAATGTGTACATGGTCTAACTTACAATGGCAAAACGACGTACGAGTCAGAGTTTTTCTCATCCTCAACCAGTCTGGTACCTACTGGTAGCCCCAGAGAGATGGAAGCTTAATAGACCTGCGGAGAAGGTGCAGAGACGGATTCCGATCTCTGAACCATGGCTGCGATATGACGTCTGGGCGGAGGTACTTCACTCGGCACTCCACCACATCCGCCCAGGGGTCGTATACGATTGTATAAATAAATCACAGTCACTGGCATCAAAATAGGTGCAGGAAATCGTCGGGTTCGCGTCACCCCGTCTGGTCCAGATGTGACGATGGTCTTGGGAAAATTAGCTATCCCAGAAGGTAGCTGACTTTTCCAAGACCTCAACAGAAGAGAAATATACTTACCAACTAGTGTAGGAGTCCCTTATTATCACCTACTGCTAAAGGGAATGCTCTCGAAGTTGTCGATCCCCTGGAAAATACTGCCTAGTATGTCTACAAGAGATGCTCGAAGAAATGAAACTCAACTTCTGAGGCTATTATACGGGAAGGTCCCTGGATCTACTTCTTGAAGATCTCTATTATTATTATTATTATTACCACTGCCTTTATTAGCTATTCTTAATGGGATTAAAGTGTTGTGTGGAGCTTTCACCAGATCAGTTTGGCGAGGCCGTCTTCAGTTTCTGATTTCGAGGGGTCTGAAGCTCACTGTCGAATCTTGTGGGAAACCCGCAGATTTCATTTTTGCTCCCTGAATTCATACCTCCCATTCTATCTTAACGGTTAACCCTCAAGTAATTGTATGTGGAGGGAGCTGTGACAGTATGGGTGTCACGGGTGGCGGTATTTGTCCCCGAATTCCTATGCCAAGCAGCAGTGGTCCTACGGCGACTACCGTATCCTTCCACCATGTATTCAAACCCTTCCCTTCAAAGCGTGCGCCCGTGTGCGATCGGGTGCGGCGAGCGCTGCGCGATTTGCGGGGGAAAGTACCTACACCTCTCCATAGGGATATATACTCACTTGACCTACCTACATAGTCCACATACTTCAACTTTAGTGATTCAAATTTTCCAATTCAAAAACTTCTGAAATGAGAGAACAAGCTTTTTACGTTAAAATAAATAATGTATTTCATACCCCTACACTAAATCAAAATTCAAATGAATCGAGAAAAAGAGCCGACGTGTGAGGGGCAAGAACTAAAGCATGTCATCCATAGGATTTCGAGCTCCACAGGTACACCGCAGCGCAGCCGCGCCCTTTCTGACGGAACTGCTGGCTTAGGGCTTGCATCAGCTGATCGACAGGCCTCGATTCGTCTAGAATTTTTGCGTGTACTTTTATCGTTGTTTTGCTATAGTTGTTTCTGCTAGGTGGTTGTGAAGAGTTATGGGCCGAATCTTCATCGAAAACCACGGTGAGTCCCGACCGCTATGCATCAATCTTTGAAGACTTCCTATTGTGGATTCCTTTTATTTGTTACAGGAGGCCTCCGTATTGTTGTGTGTCGTTTTTGTAAAACGTATCTCACAAATCGTAGTGAACTGATCTCAAGTAGGTTCCAAGGTAGGTTGCTTTTTCTCTGCTTCATTTTCCTGGGTGACATCTGGATTGGAAGCAACCATCGGACGCCTACCTTTTTCCATTAGTTTTATACAAAATCCAGTTATTTTTGTACGACAGTAAGCCTAAAATCGAGCCTGGGAGTGCATAGCACCCAATCGCTCTTTACTAGTGTACTCGGGAGCGAGCTAACATGTTTCTTGATCTCGAGTGGTTACAAGGTTGAACATTACTCCAAGCATTTATATTTGCCATTATCCCTATTTGTTATTTTTGTACATCTATGATCCCTTATGATACTCTACGATTATTTGTATCTCACTGACGTAATAATTAGGATCATCTGGACGTGCCATGTTATTTCATCGTGCTTGGAATTTGGACTACTCTGAAGCACAACATCGGGACATGATGACTGGAAAGCATATCGTTCGTGATGTCATGTGCAGAATTTGTCATGTACGTTGGAATATTGCGAATGTTTACTTGTTGTGTTTTAAAAAAGTTGCAGAAGTATCTCACAGTTGTATTTGTTTTCAGAAGAAGGTAGGATGGATGTACGAATTCGCTATGGAGGAGTCGCAGCGATATAAAGAAGCTCGTGTTATTCTTGAAAAAGCGCTTATAGACGAGGAGGATGGTTTTCCTGATCCGGCAGGAGCACTTGAAACACACGAACAACCACCTGCGTATGTGCTATTTTGCTTCATAATATTCGCCAAGTTTGTCTTTTTACTTAAGTGTGTCGAGAGTGTGAACGGCTAGTGAAAAGTTCTGATATCAGGTGACAATAGCTAGAGAGGTGCCTTTGGAGGCGAAAGCCACTGGGTCTGCTTCGCCCTAGTAAACCTTGGTACTTTGATGGACGCTGTGGAATGTACTAAAATTCAAGGTGGTTGATGTCAAGTACAGATAACAACTGCGCTGATAAGTGGCCGCTGAAGGCGTACGCGATTGGTTGCCCTTCTGTTTAGGTCCATAGTACCTGATGGACGATGTGGACTGTTGCAGGATTGAATATGATAGTAGCTGATAATTTGATTTGGTGGGCGTGAAAATGCACAACCAGTTGAATTGCTTCTCCTTTATGTGTGAACAGTGAATGTTTGTTCCCACAGTGTGAGTAGGGAAGAGGTGGAAGGAAATGGTAATAGTTGATGAAAGCTGATTAACCATCGTATAAGGGGACATTCACCCATTTCGGATCTCTTTTGCATTGGCTGTGGGGCTTGGCAACGTGGTATATTTTGGGACGGTGTGATTGTGTAGCTTGACAGAAAATGACGGCAGCAGTGGTGGGTACTGATTGAAGTCCGTAACGTGTGAGGAGAACGAAACTTGGTTCTTACTATTAGTGTTTGATGCATTGTAGTCTGCGACTGGAAGAGGGTCACGTTTTTCTTGTTTCTTCTATCAGTTGCTACGAAACTAATCCGACTACCAGTAATCAGTGTATCTCAATGAGTGATTCATAGCCATGAAGATTAAGGGGACCATGGATAACGACTTATGATAAGTGTGTAATAATCAGTTGACGGCATTTGTAAGTACACACGATTCAAAGCTCTTCATAGAGGTTGCCTAGTCTAGTGGAACACCAAGGGGGAGGGGGGTTTAATACCCTCAATGGATAATTATCTTTTATATCATTATGACAGATCAAGGCTCTGTTATCATAGGCATGAGCGTCAACAACTGACCGGTCTCATCATTCCAAGGTTGCCTTTAAAGTTTTTGTCGAAAATTCAGTGTGCGCTCGAATTTTATGGTCAGTTTTATCATTCATTTGAAAAGAGAATGTCTACTCAGCATTCCGACTTCGTTACAAAAGACATGTAAGTTTGTATACTCAGACGATCCATTTGAGGTGTTCATAGATAACGAATATGAATATTATCTCGTATCCTGTTGACTTTGAAGCAAAAGAATCCTGCTGTCTTGATTTATCACCTATTTATGATCCACCTACCGTACCGATAACTTACTCTGCTTTTTCATTGTTTATTTTTAGTAGTTCTTTGCCTAGCGTGTAGTGCCAGTGCAGACAAAGCTAATGAGGCCCTCTACAAGACCTCTATAGCTGAGACACATTTTTTTGGGATTAAGAGTTCTAGAAATCATCACTTTTAACTTTTTGCAATTTAATTCCTTATTCTAACTGCGGCTGTTCATTTAGCTCTCCAAAATTCGAAACGTTTGGTGGACGTCGTGGTATTCGGTTGAGCACTTTGTCTAGATCCGACTCCGGCATAACCAACAGGGTGAATGCCTCCCAGGACTCTGCTCCTGCCATCCAGGAATCGCCCTAATCTAACCTCAGCAGCCAATGTTATTTCTCTTCATTGCTCCCTGATCCCTCTTTTTTCGATGCCTGTGTTACAGGTCCGTGTCTTGCATAATTCATTCAGTATGCTAGGATGTGGATATCAACTTCTTTTGAGAGGTTTCTTTTTTTTAGAGTATATTCGATCATTTAGAAGTTTTGTTAATTTGAAAATGTACATATTGTTCAAATACGTTTGCTTTTGTTTTAATTTCTGTGATTCATAGCTAGTTATAAGGATGAGCAGTATCTTGAACGGTGACGATATTTCTGTAGATAACTTTGCGCCGTAGTAAAAATAGATTTCAACTGCTTCTCTTTTTTTTGGATTTGGTTTATCGCCATATTATATATATATATCTCTTTTCTGAATTTCATCAGTACGGTAGTCCTTCCCTTGCACAGATCTTTTCAGTGTCAGATGCCACGAATGTTTTTCGAACATTGGGGTGGACGAAGGACATTCTCGTGTGAGGATTGCGGAACTTACTTATCGAATAGGCAGGAAGTCGTATCTACTCGATTTAGTGGTAGAAATATGTCCAGTGTTATAGTCATCAGTTTTAATCATTAGGTATATTTTAGGAAACACCGGCAGAGCATTTCTTTTCCGCCGAGTTGCTAATACTAGGCAAGGTAGTCCTGTGATTCGCAAGCTAACCACAGGAAATCATTTGGTTCGGCATTTATACATTTGTCCGTTTCTCTTAACTATCTCTAATTTTCTTCTTAAATACTTCTTTTATTAAAGGTCAGAGACGTGTTTTGTCTTTGCTGTGGTACAAAATTGGGATGGCTGTACGAATTCACCTGCCAGGAGTCAGAGCGATATAAAGAAGGTGGGTGAATTGCTAGTATTTATTCAATAAGTATTGACAAAAAGTTTAAGACCCGGTCTTGTCACTTTGTTGTGTCAGTGTTGAGCAAACATATGCAAAGTACTGTTTGCGTGTGCGATGTATCATTTGCCTCTACCACGTGGCCAATTACTTCTTCCATTTCCAGTTCCCAGTACTTTTCAAGGCCCCTGCCTTATTAGTGTACAATAAACTTCCATGGAAAATGTAGAACAACTTCCACTTGTTTTCCTGACGTTTGATTTGGTTTGATAGTTGCAGTAGTCCATTTCGAAGAGCAAAGGGTAGAGAAGTCTCCTAGAAGCAGCATTCCTACTGATAAAGCGCCCATTTTCTTTTTCCGATCTATTTCGACACTTTTTCGACAATTAAATACATAACAGTGTTCCGTTATCAAATAAGCTCCGTAATCATCTTGTGATAGTATGGGAAAAGGAATTTGTTTATTCTATTTCCTACAATTCTCTTGGTTCGCCTACATTTGTGATACTCGTCATTTCTAGGTAAATTTATTTTGGAGCGGAAACTTGTTCGAGAAACAGAGGTGACACACAACCAACTTGCGGAACGATTGTTTGAAAATGATGGGCCTGCATCTCCAAAAGAAGTCCGATCAAATCGGAAGCCCTTGTAAAAATTTGACGTTCTGAAGATATGATCTCTACTTGCCAGCTCACAGTCTACCTCATCATTTCGGGCTTTGTTAGGTGCCCAATTTTATTATTGAATGCTTATTGTGTCCGTTCGTTAATTGTTATTTTGTTTTTATTTGTTTTGATGTTGCTCTATCACTAGGCAAATAAAGACTTTGCCCTCGGTGTTTTTATATTTTCTCTGCGCGTATCTCGCTTCTTATTGTCATTTCACTTGTCCTGGAATCCAATCTTGTATTTGCTTTATAACTAATTTACCTCAGTCAATGGCAATATTGCACAAGAGCAATAGCAGAGAGGAGTCAGATTGCGAAAACCAGCGACCCATCGAATGTGGGGCAAGGTTTGTTAATTTTTTCTCTGCCCTTTATACTTGTGAAACGATTTCTCTTTTCAGTGGCGAAAGTGGTTCATATGCGAGAAGACGATGTGGAAACAGGAAAAGAGATGTGCATAGTGGTATGCTAACTTTTCATATCTATCGTGGCGCAGTCTCACAGTTCTCACATTTAAATTATGGTATTTTTCAACCACTTCAAATTGATGTACTTAAGAATATCGTCGAAGAGGATCTGTCTCACCTGGAGCCAATTCTGGAGATGAATATGATGTTGGGTTCAGAGATGATGCGGTTAGTTGTAGAGCTACCCTTAAAATCAGTTCAATGTCGAAAGCGTATGATTGTAGCTGGAGGCCGACTTCGCTCGTTTACTAAAGAGAACTCGAGGTTTTGAAATAAAGGTAGTGCGAGGCGATGGAGCTTGCATGTTTAGAGCCGTAGGTCTGTGTTTTTTGCTTGAAATCCATTATTCCTTCATTTTTCTTCATCGCTTTAGCGGACCAACTCTATGCAGACCAGGACATGCACGGAGAAGTGCGAAGACTTTGCATGGATTACATGGTAAGTTATTCTTCTCAAGTGTTTAGTGCCCGCCGAGGTCGAAAATCTTTCCAGGAAAGGAACCGAGATCACTTTGCTCCCTTTGTCGCCGAAAACTTCTCGTCTTACGTTGCTCGTAAGCGGCAACCTGGTCAGCACGGCAATCACGTGGAGCTTCAAGCGATTTCGGAAATGTTCGCGCGTCCTATTGAAATCTACGAATACAGTGAAAGTGAGTTTTGATCATGTTCAAAGTATAGCCTGTAGCCGCATATTCATCATTTAGACCCGAGGAATGTGTTCTACCCAACAATAAGGTCACTTGATGTTAACGTACCTATTCGTCTAAGCTATCACGGCTCATCTCACTACAACTCAGGTACGCTCTCGCTTACTTTCAGACCTTATCAGGCTTCAAAAAGGAGCCTAAAAGTACATAAGGGGGGGGGGGGGGGGGGGG
>UZAF01018631.1:0-31095 GCA_900617895.1 Haemonchus placei | reverse complement strand
AGCGATCGTTCCAAACTGTTAGCACTGATTCAATCTGGACTACAGTCTAGATTCAATCAGTGATTCAGTCTAGCCAGCTCCCTACATGTTGAGCCTATTTCCTTAGGAATGCATCTCGAATCTATCAATTTGCTAGAGAACTGCTCAAATGATTCCATGCTTTTCCGTCAAAGAAGTTCTCAGAGTTACAATCTAAGGATCCGTAAAAGTTCGAAAAATCCCAATTCATCGTTTCAGTGGTCTTGGTTTCGTGGTGGGTTCTAATGTGGCAAGCCTGCTAAACTCGTGGCAGTGGGGTGTACGTGTAACTGCATTGGCTGGTAAGTTTTTCGTTTATTCCTTCTAAATTACCATTTATCATGATAATACTTTTGCAGGACTCGTTGTGTTGGTGTTACTCGTTCTTGTCGTTGATGAACCTAAACGAGGTGCAGCCGAAATCACCGAAGGCGCACACATTCATGGAGAAATCTCGACGTCGTACTGGAAGGACGTCAAATCGCTGGCTTGCACGTAAGATACATAGCTATGAGAACCGTATAAGACGAATGTGTCTTACGTCCAGGGCTCAGTCGAACTTTCATTTTAGGCCCTCATTTGTTACATGCACATGGGCGTATACAGCACTGCTCTTTGTCACAGGCACATTGACATGGTGGGAGCCGACAATCATCGCGCACTCTATAGCATGGACACAGGGCCTGAACGACACTCGTCTTCTTCCCAGCAGTAAAAAAGACCAGTGAGTGTTCAAGCAAAGTCCTTTCTTTAAAATTTTCATCTTTTCACCGGGAAAGTGCATACATTAACTTAATAAAGGTCATTCCTTCTGAATTTGTGCTTTCTTCTACCTTCTACTCTCCTCAGAGTGAATGCTCCTCAATTTCCTAAAAAACGTCTTGATTGGGAACTCCAGTTGTTTACATGGATGAGAGCAGTTTTTTCGCTTCCAGTAGTGCCCTTACGGTTTCCTTACCACCGAGAATGGTTCCAAGGGTTCCGTTCTTTTCACCATCCATCAGAACAATCCCTACTCCCCGTCAGACATTCTTTCTAAAACAGGATGAACCCAGTGGTTACGACGCAGTGGTACCTGATACTTGTGTCTTACACGTCTTCCGTCCTTGGCTCATCGTGCTCACGGTTTTTGAAAACCATTGAAGGGCTTTTTTCTGAATTACCATTCACTATAGGCTTGATTTTCCACAGTGGATGGTGACTGACCTGTAATCATAGTATTTATAATTCGAATGGGAGGTTTTGCAATTTATAAGATAAAGCAATAGACCCAAAAGAATCACAACTCGTCCCAAAACAGACCGATCATGATTCAGAGTCGGCTTAATCTTCGGAGCAATCACTACTGCATCCGGTATCATTGGAGTGTCAATGGGAACTCTTCTGTCTGGTGTAGGTTTCCTGAACTAAATGGTCATCATAAATTATTCTATGTAAACGAAATGAGACGTATTCTAGTACTTCGATTCCTTTACTTCAGTTGATCAGAAGCGGGCGAGGCGTTTTCCGCCCTCTGAAGACGGAACGTGCCCAGCCAATTATATCTGGACTGGGGGCTCTCCTAGCTGCACCGCTACTGCTTTTAATTTTCCTTTTTGGTCATAAGAGCATTTTAGCGCTATGGGTTCGTTTTTTTCTGTTTTTAAGCTGCTTTTCCATGATCAATCACCTTAATTCTGGAGATTATGAACTTTTTCAGATTTTGATGTTCTTTGGTATCACGTTCCTCTGTTTCAACTGGGGCTTGAACGTCGATATGTTGATGGTAAGCCACAAAGGACCTCATTCCTTGAAGACCTCTGCATCTGGGGCATTCTCTTTTTTATTTTCCCCCTAGGGGGTGGCTGAGGTGGAACCGTTGCCCAGATGTATATGAGTGAGTGCTAGATGACAAGGTTTAGCCAAGACTTGAGAAAATGAAGGTGGTCCGTTGTGCCGTTGAAGGTTACTTGATAATAGTAGCCTCAATGAACAGTATGTTTGCAGAACTTCTCCTTCGAATTATTTTAGCAGAAAAGGGACCTGAAAAGTCCAGCGCTAACCAAAAATAGTAGGAAAAGCTCGAACAATAGCTAATTTTCTTTGATACAGTTTAGAAGGGGGTTTAGGCTATTGCTCTGTATTACCTGTCCTGTCCTGCCTCCTTCCATGTGAAAGGGCCGTTTAAGCGGGGCTAGGGAAGTGGTAAAGCGAATCGTACTGGCATCCAAGAAGGCCCACGCGACACCTATGCGACACCTCTCCATGTTCTACTTTTTTACAATTCTGACTGGATCTTTTAATTTTCCTATGCTTTTCTTCAGAGCGTCATAGTGCCTTCACGCCGAAGTACCGCCTTCTCATACTTCATGCTGATATCTCACCTGTTCGGAGATGCCACAGGTCCTTACATTATCGGAGCGGTGAGTTCTGCTTGATTTATTGGAGTAGCCTAAATGTTCGCTGATAACTTCTGACATTGGAAAGAAGGATACCGTCTCCTCCTTGATAAATAGTTGAATCGCTCCCTCGATATGGGTAGCTCAGACTGGAGGAAATTAAACTTTTATCAACGTTTGTTGTCCCCATTCTGTACTCTTTTGCCCTTTCTTCATGTGGAAGTGGTCTGCAAAGAGAAAACCATTTATCCACGAGCTTACTGAGCACAGGAGTTGAGAATAACCTAAAAAGGAGGCTCGCAATAGATCAAGTTATTATGACAAGATCCTTTTGTTAAGGTTTCGGACGCGATTCGTGGCTCAGTGAAAACTCCTGAGACGCAGTACCTTTCACTAGTCAAGGCCTGTGCCGTTACAGTAGTATTGCTCTGCCTATCAGCTGCACTGTACTTCGTCTGTGCTGCGGTATTGGTTAGAGATCAACACAAATTTAAAAAGGAGATGGGTAAGGTATATGCACTTTTCTATTTAGAATTGCTTAGACTTTATTAATAGAGCTCAAAGTGTGAATGGAAAGGAACTACTGGCCAAGCGAGCCTTAAAAAGCACCCATTGAGGAACACATCCAGTCCGAGTGGGTTATGAGAAAAGGTTCACGTACCCTGACCCTTGCTGGACTACTTCGCCCACACAATCAGAGCGGCCACAATTTTTGAAAATTTCATAAAGCCTACTACAGCTAGGATTACTGCTTATGCTATGCTTGCAGACTCCTCCTTTCAATTTCCACTGAGCTACTCAGCACCTTTCCTGTATGGTGGCAGTTTTTACTGACCGCTGGAGAGGTGCTCAGTAGCTCAGTTGCGTCGTCCACNCCGCATGCAGAGACGAGACGAGTAGTGATCACTGCGTCGTCTTAATGCCGAACTCCTCAGCCTTCGCCAACCCTAGCATCGTCTTTTCCGAGTATTTGAGCGGTATAAAAAATCAGTAAAGGATCACTAAGGAAATTTACTCTCAGCCCCCATACCATTCAGTAGAGGCATGAGAGAAGGAAATGCGGGTTGCCAGCGAAAGGAGAAAAAAATGATGAACTTTTCGTCCGTCTGGGTCTGCCTACTGGTATATGGTCTTCTCTTCAATGAACAGTAGAAACTGTAATCATTCCCAGATGGATCAATAATCTATCGCCCAGTCATCTAAGTTTCAGTCTCTAAAGCGCAGTCCCGCACAAAGTTTCGTCATGCTTGCTGATGTTCCCAACATCCCTTTAAAGCAACTAACTTACCATTAGCCTGTTTCAGGACTCCTGAATGGTTCATTGAAGAAGCCGGCCTCAGAGAGTTCTTCCAATGAAAGGCTCAACCGACTGCCAGATGACGAAGATGTTGAAACGGCAGAGCAACGATTATGATCACCTGCAAATTTGACGGCATTTCGGTTACATGGCATATTCTAGGACACTAGAAGTAGCCATCGCCTCGATCTGTATGGGAGCAGCCGAATACTATTATAGTTACTGCTACGGTAGTACAATACCGTAACCTGTGTTATCAGAGACAATAGTCGCTAAGTTCCCTTATGAAGAACCACCACGGGTCTATAACGGCCTTCCAAGCTATCAAACTCGAATTTTAACGTTGAAACTCAACTATTGATGTAATTACCTGTAATAAACAAATTTTAAATTTTTCTAATATTTATTGACGGTGATAGCGACAATAACTCAAATTAAGGAAACGGTGTTCCCACCTAACCACTGGGAGCTGTTCGTTGCTTCTATGTAGGAGTAGGCACTGTAATTCACCTCCTAAACATCCTGTAACACTTTCAAAAATTGGTCGGTTCGGGCACTACGACGGGCCCATAAATTTCACGGATATCAGGTGGTGTCAATGAACGGTGGGACTTTTTCGCAAGGCTATCGACAGTCGTCACACAGTTTCTTCCTGACATTTATTGCACTCAAACCACATATTGAGCAGCTTATTATTAATTGTCTATTCACAATATAAACAAAAACACCTAGTGAATGTAGCAAACAAAACGAGTATGTTCATTGTTGTTCAGAAGGTATAGAAAGGTGTTTCCTCGGCGAACTCATCAATCATAAATCGTAGCGACCGTCCATCGACCAAATCTAGTGCATAGCTGGCTATCATCATTAGCACGAAAAGCCATTCCGACATGGCTACCATGGGGGAAACTAAAAGTGGAATCAACAAATTGATATTTTGTTGTTCTTTCAACTACATAGTTCAGAAGTGATTCCGTAAAGAAATTGACTGGGTCAGTAGTCGATTTTCTGTGATGTGCCATGTCATCAGGAAACTGTGAACTTTTGATCGCTTATAAAGCGGATGTCCTTATCTACAAGAATGCTGCTAAGAATTAGAGTGAATGAAGATAGGAAAAAAATGCACCAGTGAAGTGCTGGTTTCCACAACAGGGGATTGGGAGCCCGGAGGTGAATCTTTCGTTAATTACCCGATTCAGAAAAAGAGAAACGGATACACAGATATACCCAGATGGAACTTACCCATTTGATCGCAAAATGGATAAGCGACAAAATTCTGCCAGTTAGTCAATACTGATCGACCTATGAAAAGCGTCGCAACAGCAATTCCCAGTCGGCATAACGTAGTCACCGAATACCTCTGAAGTTTGCTAGAGAAACATCCATCCGTTAAAAAAAGGGCGTCTGCTTGCTTTTGCGGTCAAACAATTTGGCACTTTTTCAGGAAATTTTTCAAACTGACCTTGATTCCACTCAAGAAGACCATCTTGACAACCAATGTAACAATAGCTATAGTGAGGGCAATCCCAGTAAGATATGAATCTGAACGAACAAGATCCTAGCGAAGTAAAGGATTTTGAATAGTGTGACACGGTTCATCCCTACTCTCCCCCTTGCCAGTGTCCACAAAATCCTTTTTTGTACTCCTTATAGATTTTAGAACAGTTTCTAAGCGATGGCTAAGCCTATTCCAAGGTCACTTTTCGACGCCGTCTCTCTAAAGGTCAAAGTGAGAGCAATGAAGTCAGTTTCATCGTTGGCGTTTCTAAGAAACATCAAATGCTTTGTGGAACAAAAGGATAAAATTGGGATCAAAAAGCCCAAAAAAGAAAAGAATCACTCAGTCAACGGTGCTCGAATGCTTTGATTAGATGTACCGATTAATGAGCGTGGAAGTGCCTCCACACTGCTTATCAATCGTGTCACCTTAGCTCAGGAACTCATACTAAACCTCGAAGAAGTAATGTACTGCTTACTTTGATTGTCCTGCCACATGTGAATAGTGAACATTGTGGACATGCCGGTGAGATGTAGAAACTCGATGAAGATCGCCAGAGGAACTATGATGAGCAACAACGGTATGCTTAGAGAACATTGATGGATTGTTGCCGGAAGAAGGACCAAACGATGAACAAGGCTTAGAAGTACAGCAACACGCATAGGAACCTGACAGGAGTTTTAGGTATTTTCCTTTTACATGGCTCATTACCAGTTGTTTTTTTTCTTTTTCTTTTCTTGGAAAGCCGTGGACGAAATCAGTTTGTTCTCCTCATTCTCAGTTTTCTTGATTATCAACTTACTTAGGTTGTTCGTGTTGCACGAATTGGATTAAAAAGCATTGACAAATCTCAGGCGATGAATATTAGATAGCTTTTTAAAAAGAATAAAAGTTTCGAGTCTTCCAATAAGACTGACCTGCACACTGACGAATAGCTGGCTGGATCGAAATAGCGATGGGAAGGTTACATTTCCTGGTAGTTCCGTACGATTCTGAACGGGTGTTTAGAGAGATACATCCTCAGGAAGGAGGGAGAAGGGAAGTCCATTACTTCAACATAAAAAACGAAAGGAGTTTCAGCAATGAAGCCGTTGTTTTCACCATTTGCCGATTATTACTGAAACAAGCCTTCGCGCTTTAATAAAGCTCCAGGATGCCTAGAAACTGGTTTCGAAAAAAAGTCGTATCCGGCTCCCGAATTCAGCAGCAACTAAAAGAAAGGGTTCACTTTAATATCTCTATCAGCCAGTCGCCACGCTAGCGC
The DNA here is from genome assembly GCA_900617895.1 of Haemonchus placei. Lineage (NCBI taxonomy): Eukaryota > Metazoa > Nematoda > Chromadorea > Rhabditida > Trichostrongylidae > Haemonchus > Haemonchus placei. The sequence goes on along the minus strand of UZAF01018631.1, from coordinate 24,640 downwards.
TCATCGAGGAAGGGAACCTTAAACATGCATTCGGCAAGTTGTAGGACCGAGCCCAATTGATACGTATATCCCACGGTTAAATAGAAAGGTTAGACGGAGCCGTTATCCGTGTAGCCTGATTGAGAAGTTGCGGTTCACTTCCTTAGAAATGGTCTCGTTAGAGCAGCACAGTTTTGCATGACCTCTGAAGAGCTCAGTATGTGCTCCTTTTATAACTCTATCCGCATACCTTTACGCTCGTCAATTTTTTTTTCGATACGGAAGTCAATTTTTGTATGAATGTTATATGACCCAGACCCTGACTTGACCATAATTCACCAACCAAAGAGAAAATGAGGTAATGTCCCAAAAGAATCAAGTTTTGCAAGAAATTGATCACTCACCCAGCAAAAGTTGTCGAGTGAGCTTCCATAATTATATCGTTCCATACCGCGGTCTATGGCTATCAACCACGCGTCGGCCATGGCTGGTTGGATTGTTGCATATTTGGCATCGTCCCCAAACAGGTAAGTACCATTGTAAATCAGCTAAAAATTAGTCCGTCAGCTTCAAAGGCGAAGAAATTTAATATTGGCTGTGTAGGCCCTAACTCCTAAGTCGTGGACGATAGAACATGGCCAGATGGTCTGTGTGACAAGGTACCAACTCTCCCCTTATATAAAGAATTGGCTCGTTGATGAGACGAAACTTAATCAGTCCCTCTTCCGGAGGTATTTCCTCCCCGTCAACCTTTTGATATTTTTTTTCTTCCGACAGCTAGGGGAAATTTCAAGTTCATTGGCCCAGCTTTCCTATTCGATACACTGTGAAGGGCCAATGAAGCTCACAGAAATGGAATCTTCCCATACTCACTAGCCTTTATGAAATCTGAACAACTCACCGTCTGCAGCCCAATTTTCCACTTGGTGCCTTTTCAGCCAGTTTCAAGAAAAAAATTCCAGTTCCAAGAAAAAGCCATCGATTCTGTCAATATACCCTTCAAGCCCTCAGAGCTTACCTGAATGTTCTCTCGCACGAATCGAGTGTCATTGTCATGTTTTGCATCGAATGATTCATGGGGATCAGTCGATTGCAGAATTGCAACTGCTATGAGCAACAAAGAGATCGTAGCTATACAAAAGCCAAGTTTCGCCATGCTAACGTCGAGTGAATAGCCCGCAGAGACATCTACTGGTGAAAACGGTTCTGAAAACAAAGTATTTGTCAACATGAACAATCCATCGCAAAAGAAGAAAAGCCTATTGATGTATAAAAACTTCACTACCCAGTCTTGTCCTAAGATTTATATGTATCTCTGACAATTCGTGGCCAGGACTAATCCTGTCGTGGGCGGAGGTGGTGTAGTGAGAAATGGCGCACTATCACACACGCATAGACACGGGTTCGAGTTTCGTATCGATATCGGCCTAGACCAGCCAAGCCTTCCATTTCTCCGGGTTGGTTAATTGACACCAGACTCGTCTGTGGTAACGAAAGCGCTGACTTATACATCGGCTGGCCATCGCAAGTACAATAATTGTATAGGCCACATACGCATTCATAAGCCACTACGATTTTGAATGGAAGTCGAATGAGGGGCGCATCCCTCAGACGAGGTTGATCAATACCCAAAAACTTTATTCTTGTATCCTTTAATCAGTTACTCTGAAAAATATCCGTACTTTCAGCTATACGCTCGGGTCGAAAAAATGCTTCTACTACTGAGACTGTACGAGCTTTGCCCATGGCACGAAGTTCTTCGAAACGATCCTATCAGCTGAAATAAAGTCGATATGAGAGTCAAACTTCAAGCGCATTCAGATGCAACTCAAACTCTATTATATGTGAATATTCCAGATGTATAACATAAATCCATAGATGAATATAACTGAAATTGGATAAGTATTGCAATTTGATGGGCAGAAATCGGTATGTACGAGAATGGAAAGAAGTGAGATAGGATATTCTATCTTCTGGATAACATATATCTTTTATGTCCTACTTAATCAATTAGCTCGATAGGACCTGTCTGGCACTAGATCTGTCGACTGTAGTAAATCAACTAACCGGTAACAATAGTTGTTTGTTCAAGAGCTCTTATGAATATGTACATTCTGGAGGGACAGACAGGGACTTCCTCGAGGAAGAACGATTCATCAAGTTTATCTGGAGGGGAATATTGAGAAGCAAGGCTGCACTTATAAAAATAAAATGAAGTGCACCATGTCCAGAACTAGATGAAGAAGCCTTCAGATTCAAGATCTTCGAAATCGCCCTCCTCCCCTCCTCCAGTCATTCCCTTTCATTTTGGGGAGATTAAAACAAAAAATCGGGGGAAAATGGTATTTTTCCTTTCGTGGACAAGTAAGAGACCTTTCCTTGGCACTGCATTAGATAGAGGAATCTTCGGATCACTGTCCGTAATGTTACTGTTATGTCATTCTATTCAATGGTCAGGTTGTTTGTCGGAGGTTGTTTGTATGTTAGAAGGGACTCCAAATACCTTCATCTGATCTCAGCTCAGCTCATGATACAACCACTAGATTTCTTATTCAAGTAAATTCTCATTCCCTATAGCGCCATTATAAGTGAAAACTTCGGGTTGCACAGTAAAGTATAGCAGAAAGTTAACGGTCTATTACATTATCATAGCCCCATCCGGAATAGGAGTAGAAGTTTCGGCACTTTTGAGTAACTTGAATCTCTGAGGTACATACTGTGTAAAGAGTACAGAGTTTTCATGGCCAATCAACTGCGAGCGACAGTTTTTCTGAGCAAAAGTCAGTTTCTGAGTTCTATAATCTCCAAAAAAGCGCTTGAAGCTATAAGGCCTCCTATGTTTGGTTTTTCAGACCAGCTCTAAGTTTGCCTAAAATGTTTGTTACATTCCTTTATGACTGACTGTGCTTGTTATTTTCTCGTTATTGTCCTTTACCCATCACATTACTAGTGTAATAAATAAGTTATTAAATAGTTATATAATGTACATACTCATTTTCCGTCGTCAAAATTGAAATGATGAGTGTCTCCATCCTAGTGACACTAACACTGAGCTTTGCTCAAGCCTTGGTCTTGACTTTAGGTTACTTACTAAACGGGAAATCTTTTCATTGAATAGGGAGAGGTTTCCATCATTCGCTTCTGAAGGTACAAATCTCTGATTTCTTACTTCTTGTTACAGATAGCGCAGATCTACTCGAACTTTTCAGCATGGATGCGTCATGAAGTTCAACGATTCTCTTATTGAGCCCTGATTCCTAAGTTAACTCTCAACCTGGCTTCTTGCTTTTGGGAACAAAAAGGTTGTTCAAAGCTCTTGTGTCAAAATCGAGTTAACCTAAGAGAAAATCTGAAAATCTATGTTGTGGAACTCAGAAACGCAGATATCTATTTATTTATTCATTCATTTATTCATTTATTTATTCATTTATTTATTTATTTATTTATTTATTTATTTATTTATTTATTTATTTATTGCACACGCGTGCGCCATTGAACGGAAACTACTAATACAGATTGACTAAATGAAACATTCAAACATCAATGTTCACAAAAAAAATAGGCATCAAATATATATGTTTGTAAGTTGTAAGTTTTGAGTAAACTGTGCTGAGATGGCCATTAAACTTGCATAAATCAACCTAACCAAAGATGGTGAAATGAATAGGACTTGATAGAGAAAAAAACTTTGGAAAATCTATCTCAGAAAGTACGACGTCGTGATAGGATTGTTCAAGATAAGTAAGTGAATCAATAGCGTTGATGAAGGTTACGGGGAATAGAATCGAACCCAAACAATCTGACGCCTGTAACGGACATGACCCATTTGGAAGCATCAGACATGTTGTCAACATAGGATTTCGTGTCATCCTCCCAGCCATTTTTCACTTTCAGATCAAATCAGATCAACGGTATGGTTAACAAAGTAGGATAAAGAGTATAGATCATAAAGAACATTATTCGCATCCTCTCACCCTCATGAAATAACAATTAATCGAGGATAAGAGTCTCGAAATTATCGAAAACAAGGTTCACTAGGAAGGAATTCAAAAATGAGTTCTGCTCAAAGAGCTAGAAAATGCTCGGGCTCGCCGACGAATTCTATCCTTTCGTAGCATACATACTGAAGACTAGAAAACCTTCAGGTCTTCACCGATGCAAGCAACCTACCCTAGAAAGAAGTGAGGCTTGGTTGAACTAGGCTAGGACCGATACGGGATCGGGATAGGAGGCAAAATTATGAAAAAGCGAAGCAAAAGGAAAAAGTTTGTAACAACAATGAACGTTTTCAAGAGATGTGTCGAGAAGATTCACCATAAGTGGATCTCGGCTGGTTTCAGTGGTTTGCAGCGACGCTATTCTCTTATTGTTATTCCAAAAACCGGTTGCAAACGATTAGTTAGTAAGTCAGGTTGCCTATTCGATCACTGTAATTAGACCGCTTCTAGGAAAGATTCAGGCCAGCCGGAATCTCCCAGTACAATTTATGGCCCTGGTTTTTCTAATTGATATTCATGTTATTGTTAAACCGCTATATTCCAGTTCCTATGGACATTCACATAGTACTAGGGGGGAAGAAGAGTCGCAACATATTACATTTTGGCTACATACGTGACCAAATCTGCTTACTTCATCCCTCTTTTTTCACCCAGAAGCCCATACCCCCCATAGGACCGGAAGGGCAACAAAAGCTTATGCATTACTTGTTTTCAAGTAGCAGTAAACCCTAATAGAGAAGATTTCTTTTGGCCCTCACTAAACTGTGCTCATGGAGAAAGCCCTGGATGGGACACGAGAAACTCGCTAAGTGACCGTTTATGGCAAGCAAGGGGGTGCCCGATGAGACCACTTTTTGGAGCATTCCGATTGTTCCAGTGGTTTCGTTTCGTAGAGGAACCTATTAGAGTCCGAGCGTAAGCGATCTTTCTTCAACAAAAAAGTTGTCATGCTTCGATGCGGTACAGATACAAGAAAGGCACTGACTTTGATATGAAGAAGGGTTAAGAAACTGGAAGCTTCTGACTGAGTAGGCTAATGCTTCTCTTGCTCAGTGTAGGTAGTGGGGACTGATACTTCGTCAATGAGCATAGGTTATGGGTCGAAGTCTCGGTTCACATCGCCTTTTACGGCTGCAGTTACTGGCCCTTCAACGGTTTTCAACTGCTATCAGGAGCTCCCTGAAGATTGTCTGATTCGCACATCGAATGTGAGTCACTAATAGGTGTAGTCTACCTCAAGTATTTCTACGATTCCGAATGGAAGTTTAGCAAAAGGTACAAATATTCCATTCGCAAACTTACGCAGAATGATTTTATGGCCGCTGCTACACCAGAGAGAAAATCATAGATTAAACATCCGAAGCAAAAGGGAACAGAATTCAAAAATGAAATCATACAAGAAACTGGGATGAAAATGCGAGTGGTTTTAAAACACGATAACCAAGGGGAATATCATATATCCTGCGATGCAAGTAGTTACGTGAATCCGTGTAGTCATCTGTGACTCGATTTAGCAGAGATGAGAGATGTGAACGGGGTGATGACAGAGATCCACATTGAGAAGATATCGTGAAAATCAAAAACAGGACGATGCTATTCGTTTCAGAAAGCAATGCGCTAATTGAATCCGGTTTTATATGATAACTGGCCAAGAAACCTATCAATCAGCGCCTAGGAGCCATTCTAAAACCTAGGAGCATTTGGTGTGCTTGTCGAGTGGGTAGAAGATTCGAATGAGGCTGAGGCAGCACTTTTCTTTTGGTGTCTGGACTTGAAAATACTAGGTCGAATTCTCTCTCATTACCAGTCGAACTAGATCAAGCTTAAGCTTAGCGCTGCATGGGTTCCCTCCGAGATAACTACAGCAATGGGGACAATGGAATTGGAAATCCAGAAAACTCGGACAAGAGGTTTGTCCGAGTAAGATGAGAACGTGGCACATGATTTTTCATATTTCTTCACTGGACTCGATAGCACTGAATGAATTGATGAATAAGGCTCTGCCACTGAGGAGAGAGATCCAAGCGAACCTTAAAACCACGAATTTTTCAAAATCTTCATCATGTATAGGCACTTATGATAAAAATGAGGTTCTACTGTTGGATGTCCGTGAAAATGTTGGAAAATAAGACGGATAATCCGCTCAGAAGAGAAAAAAGGCCGAGCCCGACCCGAACTGGACTATGATGACCACCTGAATAGGATTTAGACTTGTCTCTACGCCACATTTTCCACTTATTCGATCGCAGGAAAGAAAAAAGTCGTTGAAGAGCACAGGTTAGAAGTTTAGACCAGTGAATGAGATGGAGAAATTCTGAAGTGCCTCGAATTCGATAGTGATTTACAGACATGGCACTAATAAAGGCTAAGAGAAAGCTGAAAGCTGGTGGCCATTAAGTTTTTTGCCGAACGGTTCACGTCAGTGAAAGAAGAAGAATCGTGAAATTTCTTCATCTTCACTACCGGATGCAGAAAACTCGTTTAGCAGAAGATTTCTGGATGTCTGCGTTTTTGTTTTCTAGCGTCTCAGCATGAATGCGAAACTTGGTGCCCAAATTATCGCCTTTCACTTGATTTGAGAACGTTTCGACAGTCTGCGTGATGCTTGAAGCTCTGAAAGCCTCCCTATCCTCACGGGGACTCCCATTTTTACATGGGAATGCTCGCCCGCACTTGACTTCCATTCAGAATCGGGATGGCGTATTGAACGCGTATGAGCCTATACAATGACCTGCGTTGGCTAGCATATGTACATGTCAATGCTTATATCTTCTCACTTGAGTATGGTACCGGTTAACCGATCCCGCTCGGAGGGCCCAGACGAGAATCGATCCGGGATTCGATTCCCCACCATGCGTGAATGTGAATCCCTAGACACCAGCCCACCTCCGCTCTCCTGCCCGATTGCTCCGGATACTGTGAAGGACAATTCGGCAGAAGTGGAGAGTAATCGCAGTGCAGGAGTATTTCACTGTTGCTTCTTTCTTACGAAATATTGAACAGAGTGCGGGCCAAGTTTGCTCCTGGCTATTCACATATGCGGTGCAGGTCAGCGGATCAACTAATATGGGTAAGGGCGAAAACTGTAAATGAGAGAGTACTGAGTGATCCGTCGGTGGCAAAAAATTAATAAAAATTCCACGAGGGAACTCTGGTCAAGCACTCACTAATGTTGTGGCGTACGAACGAAACTTGCAGCCTGCACGGCTGAAACGCGTCTTGCAAAAGTCGCTACAAGAGCAAAGGCGAGGAGAAGTTGCTGAAACAGCGTTCTGGTATAAGAAAACTATGGTTCAGAGCCTGCCTGCGTAGCAAGTATCAGTTATCTCAACTTTCGCAGTGAAAAAAAGTTGGAGTCCTGTCAGGAGCTAGGTGCTGTTTTTGCTCGTAACTCAGCATCGTTGTGACTACCCAACTTACCTTGCTCTGCTGGTGAAATAAGAACTCACTCCGATCTGGATTCACCTGTACAGGTGACTGGGAAGCTACACGGATCAAAAAAGAAAAACATTAACAAATTATTGATAGTAATTGTTTCAACGCTCTAACTGCTCTGTAAGCTGAGCGTACTGGAATAGGGAATTTCTACCTGGGCATTGAAAAGGTGAGCGCTGCTGCTTCCTGGAAGCTTAATTCAATTGAATTTGATACCTTTACCTTGACAGAGGGTCTCCTGCCTTTATCAGTGCTTTGATGGTCGTGGGATTGCAAGATTTGATACTACTTGGTTCTAACCAGTGTTCCTAATTCCCGCTGTTTTCCGCGATTCGATCTGGTCACATGATTGCGGATTTATAAAAATAGGCTACTTAATTGAATTTGCCTGGGTAGGGCCCGTTTACAAATATATGGTTTCTTATCGACTCCCTCCTCCCTTCCTCTTCCAGACAGCAGGACATCACCTGCTTCCATCCTTGGAGTAGTAGCTTACCAGCAACAACAACGTCTCAGCTATAGCCACATTGCGGTTGTTAAATCGCCTATTTCAGTCTGAAGAAGTACCATTTTCCATTGAGTCGCCTCTGCGGAATTTGCCCGGCCTGTTACACTGCTCAAGAAAAGTTTTTTCTAAGGACTTGTGTAAGCTTTTGTTTTTCAGAACTCATAAGCAATATTCAGCATCGTGTGTAAATGTTAAATCTCCGTAAAACATTCCAGCTACTTCCAGTTATTTTTTGAATTTTGTTTTAAGTTTGAATTGAATCTCAAGTTGAACGGAAGCGGTGAACCTGTCCCACTCTCGCTTGGTGGTCTCGTTGTAAAAACAAACCCTGAGCTACACTATGAGACTGTGAAGGTTGCGCCCACGAATCTGACTTCTATTCAGAATCGTGGTTGTGTATTGAGTGCGTATGTGGCCTATACACTAACTTAGGGTGACCAGCTGATGTACAATTCAGTGCTTTTACGCTCCCAGACGAGTCTGGCGCCAGTAGACCGACACCGGTGGGAAGGAAGGCTTGGTTGGCCTAGGCAGATACGGATCCAGGATTTGAACTTGTGAGCATGGGTGTGTGATAGGGCACCTCTTGCCACTGCACCACCTCCTCCCGAATCCGCCATATGTGAACTACATGAGAGATATTCTATACGGCAGATGGCAACAGACGTTTGAGGGAGCATTCCATCTATGACAACTCGCAGCTATCAGAAAGTTCTCACCAATGGGATGTCAGAATCCAGGTACCATTATCCATCTGCTCTCTGTGAAAGGTGCCTTCAACTGCTCCGACGAATTTCTTGGGACTTTCGAGGCTCACGCAACGCCAAGCACCCCCTCTCTCGCCTGCACCTCCGTTCATTGTGTTGGGATCTACGTACAACATTCGTACCGAGTTAATGTAATGGTTCCCATCACAATCCACCTAGAGTCATGAAAGTTTTTTGAAAGTTGCTACATTGCCCTCGCCGGTAGGAGAAGTGTCCCATTACTGCCGCATAAATGAAAAGTGGGGAGATGTGCCAGCGAAAACTTGCCCAGTCGCTAATAAAAGAATGAGATATCTGTCTCCAAGTTTCCTCGCCTTTTTCACGTGTTCCTGATCATACTATAGGTCGTTGAAAGCAATTGCCTGCTCCCATTTCAACGAGCGGAGGATGGAACTCGCTCCTTCGTTTTCTTGTTGTCATGTAGATCCCTCCAAGAGATCACATGCTTTGTCAATAACTCAACATTTTAAAAACATTCGTATCGAAAACAAATATGAAAGACCACGGCCAATAGTAAACAAATCTACTAGCAGTCACCATTGCAACTCGCAAAAACATGGAAACAACAATAAAACTCGAAAAGAGCTTACCCCAACACTTGAACACCCTCTACAAGCTAAGGCAGCTGAGGTTTCTTTCTGGGTAGACCTTCCCTGCACAGGTCTACTGAAAAAGGATTCTGATCATACGAGAGTATTATTATTGCAATCAATCTCACGATCCCTATGATAACTGCCGAAAATGCACCACGAAGAAAGATGAATAAACAATACGAGTTCGCCAAATATATAATGAATAGAAAAAGTGGTAAGTAAGAAGATCCCACTTATTCACCCCAGGCTGTACGCTTCTGAGAACTGGTTGAGCTGGCAATTGCGTTTCATTGAATCAAAAATAGTCTTTAGTGGCGTGGGGAGGTGGTGGCTCAGCACCAATTGGTGCCGTACAAGTGGGCATCGCTTGAACATCCAAGAATTCCTTCCGGTCAGAGCTCATAAATTGGCAAGAGGCCTGTCCTGGAGGATCAGATGAGCTCCAAACAGGCCGATGGAAGCAATTCATTTTATAGGCCTAGCATTTAGACATTAGACATTACGTGGGTGTTTTCCGAAACAGGGTTGTGAACTGCAAAAAACTGTTATCCCATAACAAACTTGAACAGGCGTTCACACCGGGACGATAGTTTATCAGCCTTCTGAAGGCGCTTTCAGTTATTCAATGAACTTGTGGTGAGACTCTCGATTATCATAAATAGAGCGGAAGGGTTGGAGGCCTGGGATACTGTATGGGAAATTGCACATATGTCAATGCAACTGATGGTGAGTGCGTAATCGAAATTTTAAAATTTCTTCATTTTGATCCAGTCAAAATTCATTTATTTCTAAGAACCATTCCTCGAAATTATTGAAATAATCGAATTATAGAGGAAAAACCTTGTTGCATTTTTAATGATCGAGCGTTTTACTGGAATATCCTGAAAGTTGTTGGAACAATCCGTTCCGTTCTAACAGCTAGCTTTGTTAATGTCGCAGTTGTAAGAAAAAGTGTCGTCGTTGGATTTTTCCTATACGGATTTCCGCGATTTTCTCGGCCAGCTGTGTGTGTCGTTGTAACATGCCAGGCCATTCTGCGATCCTCAACTGAAAACTGAGCCTTAGCTGTCGCTCATGTGCCGCTTTTCATTGTTAGGTTGTTTCAAGGAGAAGCTGTTTTTTAGTCTGTCACTTCGTACTTCGATTTGAACTCTTTGCTTTTTCATGTCGGAGCGCTTGAATCCAACCATAAAGTTTGTGAAACAAAAACAACTCCATACATATCGATCATGATCAAGCCTTGTTTTACTCTGAGCTGGAATCTTCTCAAAATCTTGCAGCTCAAGTTCTGATATTCCCTTTCGATACCTTTTTCTTCGGGTAACCCTTTTTTGACTCTGACTTCCTTACGGCACGATTTTCACATTTTATTACTTGGTACGGAAAGTATAATATCTGCCAAAATTTCTCAAAAGTCCAAATTCCTCCCAGGATTATCTGGAAGATTCCATGGGGATTCTGTGTAAGGAGACCATCCATGCATATATGCATATAGGGCTACCTCCTTGCTTGTTTGACCATTCAATGGCTGAAATGTCTGCCTATATTCAACTAGTACTTCTTTACGAGTTCGGATCGAGCCACTCCGTGCTGGAATCCACTGAAATACTGAAACTTGTGTCAAGCATTTCGCCATTGAGCGTCTGCTTAGCGGTCCTGGGCACGCCCCGCTCCCCGCGCGACATAGCCTGAACAACAAGGTCCAGGATGAATATCGATCTGGTTAAGCGAAAGCGATATCGTGAAATTTTTTGGGTGAAGATGTAGTTGGGAAAGGAAGAGGGCGACCGCTCCTCTCCAACATTGAGTGCTAGAACGAAAGAGTGTTAGCCGACTTCGCGAGCCAATCATGGTGCTCAAGAACTTTGCTTGTCGGGAAAAAAGAGGAAGAAGTTATGATTCTTTTCACATAAGACTCAGTCGATTGAATTTCAGCTCTTACTCCATACCAGTTTTTTGCATGAGGTAATTATTCCCCTCATCAAGGGGCCACTCCCCTCTAGAACTCAGGAGGCCCCTCCAACAACATTTTTACAATCTCCCGGCATGTCACGCGTATACAGATGGCCTCTGCCCTTTCGGGGCATGTCTGTGAAGCTTCAAAGAATCACTGTGTCCTGGTGGACTAATACAGAATTTCCCCACAATTAACACAAGTCAACCTGTAATAGTTCATCAGAATCAGAAGCAAGAGATGTCTTGAGAAAAATTAAAGAGAACGCTAAATGAATTCTTACCTGAGCTAGGAATATTTGGGAGAAAATCCATTCTGGAATGACCTATCGATGTGTATTTTACTTGATTTCGGAATTTGCATTTTGCAGAGCAGCTCGGGTGGCTCTGAAAATCAAAAAGATCGCGGCTGTAGATAATGACATTGAACAGACTGCTGTCACGTAGGGCAACAGCTGTAGGCGACATGTTCAGAGACAACTACTATATACCCAAAAATCGTTACCCCTTTTAACTTGCGAAATCTCCTCAATTGGATGCAAAAATAAAGCAGTTTTGGAGGTTGACCTGAAGGGTTTTTCGGCCTTCATCAGGTACTATTGAAAGTGAGACCTTTTTTCTGTTACCAGAAACACGCTTGTTCAAGTGGTCTATGAATAGCATTTACACGAGATCGAGATCTTCCTCGGGTGTTCGTGCTGACAAGCCGAGGAAACCAAATAATCGTAGCCGCTGAGTGATTTGTGGGCGGTCCTGCCAACGGCATCTGTTTCAATTAGTCTATCAAAAAAGCTCGCCACACATTCAACGTCGCCTCGTCTCCTCCCGCTCTTTGCCGTCCTTCATCCCCCTGTTCGGCCGGTCACATCTCCTTACCATCCCTTCGGAGACCCATCCATCCACTACTGTGCTGTAATTCAGAACGAGCGACAATGGAGCTGCTGAGCTCACCGAGTTATCATCATATTTCACCTATCACAAGATCGCGAAGTGATGTGCGTACATCAGCTATGAGGAGGTCAGTATTGTCGCTTAACCAATTGTTGTATGACTCAAAAAATCCCCCTACGAATTCGGATAGCTACTTATTGTGGAGTTGACCCGTTCGTTGAGAGAAAATTAGACTGCTTCGGGCCCTGGTTCGATCTTTTTAGTGAAACCAAAGTCCCATCGTAAACCCAATAATTCACTTGAATGAGAAGCAATTAAGCGCTTGTTATTGCTGTACTTAGGGCAGCTGCTAGAAACACACAGTCGTGTTCGGATTACTGGGAGGCCTACAGACCTACACGAGAGATATAATTGATAGGTCATACACCGAACATCCATTTTGCACGAGATCCTACCCTTTACCTCCCTTCTATTACGACTTGGAGGTACTGTAGTTCAAACACGAGAGGGTCTTAATTCTACCATAACCTCCTGGACACATAGAATTGAGAATGGCTGTCCAATGCGAGCATTCGTTTTAGTTGCGAGTAGATGAGCAAAGCGAAATTCTCGATGATGATCATAGAAAAATTTCTTACGAGGCACTGGTCGCTAGTGAATATGCGGGGTAGAATATGCAGTTAGGCGATCAAAATTTCATTTCATCGTGTGCATCAAGAGTGACAAGCTTATCCTTACCTCCAGAAGCAAAGGTTCACCGAACGACTTGATCAGGAGGGGAACACAGGTGATTGATTTATGGTTTTTGCAAACCGCTATACCGTAGGAATCTTTGGGAGGAGCTGAATTCCCGAATGCGTGGTGTAACCCACTAACGAGGGGATTGAATAGCCAGATTCTCCTGCATATCTTTTTCTGGAGAACGAAATATTAACGGAATATAGAACGAAAGATGGCGAAAGCCTTTCGTTAACTTTATCAATACATTACAATCGATTGAAGAGTAGAAGGAGGTGGAGTAGTGGCACATGCCAGGGTATAGCATAGATATGTTCCCAGTGCCTAATTCTGGATCGATGCCCGATCAGACCAACCAAGCTTTACATCTCTCTGGTTAATTTAAGTGGAATCAGACCTGTATGGTAGGATAAAAGCGCTTATTTGTACATCGGCTGGTCCACGCGATTCATTCTATGGGCCACACACACCTCAAAGCGGAACAACAACAAATCTGAATGGAAGTCGAATGAGAGGGGCATCCCAATAGTGGGATTGAGTGAGACTAGCTTTTCTTTTGAAACTGAATGTCATGAACCTGATTTGCTGTATTGCAGGTCATATTCGTTTTCCGGATCAGGATCAGCACTCTCCCATAGCTCGTCCGCATCGCAATTCACTCGCCCACCATCATATGGATATGGAGGCGGTTATATGGCCCGAAGTCTCAGTAGATGTGGTACGGGTCTATTTGATGTTAGCGAATTGCATACTGTCTATACGGCTGCTTCGGTTTTTCTTGGCGCTGTCGGACTTTTGTTTATAATCTGGTTCGCATAGACTTCAGGTCATCATAGTTGTGCCACTTAGGTAGCACCTCTGGAGGGAACATTCTAGCTTAGAATGGGGGCTACCTAAAAGTTACCGTACCTGTTTTTATGGGGCCAAAGCCTATCCATTGCATTTTCAAGGTTACTCCGAGTTTTTCGGTATAACAGAGCTCAAAAGAATTAAGGTGTCGGGGGCTCTATGAAGCCACTGCGTCTCTACCTTCCCACTTTTGTCACCTGTGCTCAAGTATGTCCGAGTTCATTTGAGTTCTAGTAGTGGAATCCTTACTCTAACTGGTAATAGTGATACGGTAGTGGGAAGAATATCTTGTATAGTCTGTAAATGCAGAACTATTTCTGTATTGTGTATTTATCTAATAATGTAAATACGTCGTAGATATGGTTAGTAACTTTTTTCGTCATACGGTGTGTACCTTCTCTGGTCGATTTATGGGTTGTAAATGTTGAGTTAGTAAAGAGTTAGTCTCAGAAACTGTGTTACAGTAATACCTACGGGGATGTTGCAGTAAGTGGCTTGGGTTTTTAGTCGTAAATCGATTTCTGTTCAATTTCTGCTCACCCAGATGATGCAGCCCTGCTAGCAACGTGCTATTTTTTCGCTTTACACAAATCGGTCGTCAGGCTCAGCTCAGCTAGGCTGATCGGATGAATTTCGGGGCTCACACTATCACAAAAGTCGTGTTATTTCGTGGAAAGCGACTGCTGCTGCCGCTTTACGGCGCCCCCGCATGAGACTAATATTGAAGGGGATGGGGTGGAGGGGACCAAAAATCCTACCTGAAAATGTGAAAGAAAAGGTTTGAAAAAGAAAAAAATGAAAAGAAAACCAATAAATAATTTAAGGGTCATCATTATTTGGTCGTTCATTAGCGGCATCAGTGCTTACCAGAACGCCCCCACTTCATAATGTCGGAGTACAAATGAGTACACCACATTTTACTGACAAGTATGTGAAGAATTACAGCTTATTATTCTTAAATTGTAATTGCTAATTATTACTTAATTTGAATTTTCAATAAAGAAACACTAAAATTAAATTTTACATTTCTAAATTTTACATAATTTCAGATACCCTTACGTACGTTATAGCTACGGAAATACGGACACCTCACTAGGAATCAAAACTCAATCTGAGTCTGTGAGTCACGCTTTTTAATAAATAAAGCATATATCATGTTTTGCAATTGTTTTCCAAAATGAAACCAATATTTGAATTCTTGTACTTGAACCTGTCGAAATCCCCTGTAAAGGCGACCCCAAACTCAAGCCATGATTCTTGGCGACTCCAAAATAAGGTAGTGGTTTCTAATCTTCTTCCTCGGAAGCTATATATTAAACTTGTCTATTTCATGAACAAAGGATATAAGGTTAGAAGCCCCAATTTGCGTCTGCCTTGAGCGACGAGTTAGAGGCCGTCTGGTCGGTAGGGATCATTTCCTCTCATCACTTGAATCTCTCAGCGACCTATCCCTCCCTCACACAGTTACTAAATGGCAACGACTCTTTCAAAAAGTAGTATTATACAGCACTTGAAAGCCGTCGGTCTAAGTTTCCACGAGCCACTGGAAGAGGGAGACAAGGATCCTGACTCGATCAATGGCGAGCCTATGAGTAGGTCTTATCCGTATGTAGTTAATGGCATTCTGTTTGAGGACTGAATGTGAAGTAGTGTAGTTAACGGGGTTCGAACTCATACAGAAGGTAGGGGTCCTGTTGACAGACTTTTCTAACCCTTCATTATGCTCTCGGTAGGCGTTCATCCGTGGCATTCCACTTCTTACCGACTGAACTATGCTGCTGATTCATTCGCCTGGTTTAACCATAGAACTTCAAAAAAACTTGTGAAATGTTCAGAGCTTGATCGTAACTCTCCGAAAAAAGTTGCGAATGCTTCACGTTTGCGAAATTTTAATGAATCATCCCACTTGAAATAGAGAGCTCAGATCCACCCACAGCCACCCGCTTTCACGAGCGGAAGTCAACTGTTTAACTCAAGTGGTAGGATAAGTAAATAGAAATTTCATCAACCATGAAATTCCTGGGCAGAAAGAAAAAGATCCTGAGTAAACGGCTTCCCCATTGATCGTAATATTCGCGCTGACTTCGAGTGTAAAGTATTTCTTATCGATCATCCACCACGGAAAAATATTGAGCGTTCTTCTACCACCTACAACCTGGAGCCTGAGTCAACAAGTTGGTATAGAAGTTCCCCAGATAATTCTACATCCCTCATCTTTTTATGTTTGGGAAGAAGGCGGGGAAGAAGGGGCCAGGGAGGGGAAGACGAGGGAGAAGAGAAGGAAGGGAAGAGATCTTTCTGTACACTTCCGACGTATAGTAAAAAGTGGTTTCTGTTCGTTCTACATTTATGGAGGCTAATAATCGTCATGCGCTTACTGATTATAAAAAGGTTATGCTCAGGTGGAGGCTCGATAGTGGAAGGTGGAGGCTACTCAAGTTTTCCGCCATAATACACCAAAAACCAGGTAATGAGTAGAATTGGAAAGATTCGAAGGGAAACCTAACTCAGGCAACCGCATAAGAAACAAACTCAAGCTCATATTACTTGTACTTTCACCTTAAAAAGTTAAGTTTACGGTGAGCGGATTTGTGCACGTCTCGATCCAACGCTCTACGATCAAGGTTGAAGACTGACTACGGTCTGGTCAACCGACTCCAATACCTCAAGTTCCGTTTGCATGCAAACTTGCTTGCAAATGGTGTCTATTCTGTATCCTTATGGGAACTTTTGGGACATCTCAGAAAAGCTAGACTTATGTGAAATTTCCGACAGATACTTCCTGAATGCCCTTATACTTGATATGCATACCTATATATTTACAGGTCTACGCTAGAAGTTCTGCCATTCGAGATATTGGCACGAAAAGGTGGTTGGAAGGTAAATTGACCGCCTACAATCCGTCCCAATTTCAACAACGGACAGACTATAGACCATCGTACGAACGTCACCATGTACCACAGAGAAATTACATAAGGTAAGATCACTGCTCTCTTAGTAGTATAAATTCGTAAATTTCATCTGGTCGTTTAAACTATTGAACACTTTTTAAATATCCTCCGGATTGAGGTGCTTCGCCTCCAACTCGTCATCCTTGTAGAGACTTTTGTAGTTTTTTGAGCTGCTGCTCGATGCTTGAGCTCGTTGTAAGTGGGAGGAAATAGATATTACTTCCCGAGTCACTGGAATTCCGGACGTAGCGAAACCTTTGCGTGTAAAACGCATTCGTTTAGTATATTTTTTTTTTCAAAGAACAGGGGATTGAAACGAATGACGAACATTATAAGCTTCAAAAACGTACTATGTGTTCTGCTTTTTCCAACTCTTGGTTTAGACACATTGTCGAAAGATGCATACGTATGGATTGTAGTATTTCAAAAAGAACCTTGTAGGAAAAACTATTGACGGATTCCACTTTCGCGACACAAAGCTTGACCCTCACTTAAAAAACGGCTGCCCCATATTTCCCTGAGAGGCGGAAGTGAAGTGCTTATATGGATCCAAGCTTTCTTTGCAAGCCAATGGATTCAACATAACAGACTTTATGTTTCTGTTCAATTCCCGACCGAAATAAAGCCATGGCGCAATCTACGAGATCAGACATCACTAATCCGATATTTCATCACTTTTCTTGGTTCACTGTCCTGATTCCCGATGAATTGTGATCACACATGGTTAGTGATGGAAACATTCAACCAAAGATTGCCATTTCAAAATCCCTTGAAAGTTTGAAAATCCAATGAATTTTAGTAATAACAATGCTTCTTGAAAAAGTGCTTCTAAAATATATTTACCAGCTTGAATTTTCAATGGATGAAATGGATTTCATTGGATGATGATGATATCCCATTTAAGGTACATGCCAGTTGACGACGCTGTCGATATGTACAAGAAAAGATGCATGACTGTTGGAACCTTATCAAAGGTGATAGACCTTTTCATAAACAAACCGCACTCACTAGTCACTAATTTGGAAGCTCTGGTCACAGGCTCGAACTTAGGTTCCAATAAAACCTAAGCTCGAGCCTGGCACCAGAGGTTCCAAAGACCATTTTATGAGGTAGTTTGAGAGATCAAGGCAGTAGGCATGGCTAATCTGGCCCATCATCCCTAGAAGGCAAACTTGGGCATCCCCCTGCCCCATTTCCTCGCGACGCACTAGGAAACTTTGGTATACTCTCGCCCTTCATCACAGTCATTTTTGAATTCTTTTTTTCTTGAGACTTTCTTGGGCTTTACTTGTTCAGTGACAATGGTGACTGAAAGTGAAAAATCACTTCTACATCTCCACTGCGCTACGCTGGTGAAAACCTTCCTCTCTGATTTAGTATTAGTAGTTGGTATAACCACACGAAACGCTAACGAGACAGATGTTACTAATTTGATGACTACACTGAATAATGCTGACTGTTTTCAGTACTGGCTATCTCCAGCCACGTGGGCCTCTCGTAGGGAGAAGGAAATGAATTTGTCAACATCGCTAAGCCTTGGAAATTACTCCTACGCTAATAGGTACAGCAGGTTAGTGACTCATATAAGCACTCACAATCAGAGCCCTTTGGACTTTGAACCAACCACATTTCAAGCTATAAGTGTTAGGTGAAGCTCGGTTGGAAAATGGACGGTTCGAAAGTTCAGGCTTCAATCTTCTTTCGAAGTAGCTGTTTTATGATCAATTTCGATTTCAGATTCAGCAGTCGCCTGTATTAAGTACACAAACGCTGCGGCTACTTTCATGGTCTATCAATATCAAATATTTTCGACTTTCATTGTGTTCGCTGTTTGCTCATATCTTAACGAAAAAATGTTATTAAATGAACCTTTTTCATGAATTCACGACAGCTTTCAGTTTTTTTTTTCTTGAACTCGGCTGTGACATAGAAGAACGATTTTGGAGGATACATCTGGCCTGGGAGTAAGAGTAGCAAGGCCGTCGATCAGTGTAAAGTAGTTCCGTCTCAAGTCCAGAGCATCCAGCAACGCTGCCCACGAGCGCTTGATGGCAAAAAGCCTGTGAAGAGAGAGGGATGAAAGGATAAGGACGAGCATCGACTTGCGGGGACCAGCACTAAGCTTATAGAATGCTGATTTCACATTTGTTTATTTGTTTGTTCAACTATTTCTATTGGGGACCTCAAAGAGTTTACGTGAGACGACTTCAATATCGATCGGGAAAGTTCAATAGTCATAAAATCGAAGGATGAAGTGAACCTGGCGGCCATCACCACGTGAAAATAGTAATTTTTCAATATTTAGTTTTCAAAACACTGCCCTGAGCAATACCAAACCATAAAACCAATGCTAAATTAGGTAGGAAAATTGATCTATAGTTACACCCGGTAGATTTATAATCAACTGTATCACCCTTTCATTCAACAGTTTACTCGGATGGTCTCCACCCGAACAGCAGTTTCCTTCGATGAGTGGAGCAACCTAATTTCGTCAGTGCAAGTCAAGGAGGTTCAGGTCAAGTTAGGTTCGGAAGCCTGCAAATAGATCCGTCTTCATGTAGTTCCAACAGGCGGTTCTGCCAGAGTGTACTGAAGCTGTCATTGACCATTCTTAAGAGGCTGCTCCTAACAAAAGCTTTGTTCCTCAGCACCTACCTTTCTATGTTGCTTTAAATGGTTTGTCAGGAGTTTCCGATGTGAGACTTGCTACATGAACTTATTTTTATTATATTGCTTAATTGTTCTCAGATCGCAGCTTCAACTACTTTTTTGATCCGCCACAACGTGACGCATTTCATTTCTCCTTATGCTTTCATGAGAGGAACTCGAAAGAAATCAGTTGCCAAACAAATATCTGACCTATATATAACCGTACCTTTCCGAATCATTGTCTCCCGGCAATGTTTAACATACATTCCAAATTCTGTAGCGAGCATGTCAAAACACCTGGCTATTCGCTGAATGGAATTTCAAAGGGCAACTCATAGAAAAAAGCGGGTGAGTTGCCGACAGCCGGCTTTAGATTACAAGCGTATCCGCAAGTTAGGNATGGTTTGTCAGGAGTTTCCGATGTGAGACTTGCTACATGAACTTATTTTTATTATATTGCTTAATTGCTCTCAGATCGCAGCTTCAACTACTTTTTTGATCCGCCCCAACGTGATGCATTATATTTCTCCTTATGCTTTCATGATAGGAACTCGAAAGAATTCAGATGTCAAACAAATATCTGACCTACATATATATAACCGTACCTTTCCGATTCATTGTCTCCCGGCAATGTTTAACATACATTCCAAATTCAGTATGCAGTATAATTTATTTCTGTAGCGAGCATGTCAAAACACCTGTTGCGGCGACTATTCGCTGAATGGAATTTCAATGGGCAACTCATAGAAGAAAGCAGGTGGGTTGCCGACGGCCGGCTCTAGATTACAAGCGTATCCACAGGTTAGGACGAAAAACCTACGCTAGCTTGTCAATCTTTCGATTTCTCAAATTCTCTATAAAAATATTAGGTTGTCGCAAAAAGAATTGAGAATTTTATGCTGCAACATCTCCCGTTAGGTTCCCCACAATTCGCGAGCGACCATACAGCCGATCACATATCATATTGAACGCCTGTTCTTCGGCTTCAAAATTTAAACTTTTCTTGGTGCTGTACTGCGTGGCTATTTATGTGGCTTTGAATCGCATATGGATAAGAGATTTTGGCGTCGTCATGCTTCACGAGTTGGAACATTAAATAGGGCGCTATAAAGGCCCGAAGATTGCACCGTGTATATCCTCGGACGAGTTTCATGGGCATTATAGAGGCTGCACCTTGTCATGGCCCATAGCGACAGCGAAAGGCGGTTCTGTACAGTTCTGGCTTGATGTAGCAGCTCAGCTCTATGCGCAATCGCAACAACTGAAACCTCCTCCAAACGCCCCTTTCCTTCATTTCCGTCATGGTAGTCTCGTACAGCCTTTACTTTCACTATTTTCGAGGTGCCTTATGTTTCACGAATTCGTCGAACTTGCTCGCCTCCTTCACCACCGATGAGCTATTTCCAACTGGTACTTCCGCTTCTCTACTTTAAAAATGGTACATCAAATTTATCGTGAAGTGTGCTTTTAAGCTTTTCAAGCCCGAACAATCAGATTGGTCATGTCTGGTTACATAAGCGTTACTTATGAAGAATATGACGCCTGTGGAATATCCGGTCATTCAAAAGCATAGGTTCCAAGATAACATAATTCAAATTAATTTTTATGCAGTTGGTTTCTTGGAAACATTAGCAGGCTTGAACCCGCAACCCACCTTCAGAAGGCATTCAATGTGAGACATTAAGGACCTAAAACAGAAGCGTCTCAATCAAAGAATCTTAATGATATTCGTGAATACTTTAAGTATTTTTGAAAAAATGAGTCGGACAACGCATCGATCGGGTGAAGTCCAATATCAACTCTTCGAAGAAGCCGTTCGTTCTGAAGAATTCAAAGCACATGTTGACTGGACACCTCATTGTCTTTTACGGCTTGTACCATGATGTCCGCGAGTTTGAAAAACCATTTCTTCTGCGGAAGCTTCAGGGTTGTAAACCCCTTGTATCAACGGACAATTCAATGTCCGAGCTATCGCAACAGTAGAAAAACATTAGCGATTACCACAAACCGGGGAAGCTCTTGAGGCTTCGATGGCAGGTAGAAGCTGTTCCACAGAGATTAATGAAAGATTGAATGAGGAACGGGATATAGAGTTAGCGCTAGCTGTGTCCCTTGGCTCATCTTGCGTCAGAACAACACACAACTAGCGGAGTCAATTTTATTGTCTGTTAGACGAATATAGATTCAGCACATAATACATGGATTATCGCGAGGAATAACTACGACGGCTATGAGCAGAGTAAGGCGCAACAGGTGTTAGGCTCGAGGGCGGCCGGCGAGGTAGCAGTCCTTGTTCGAATCACCGTCCATGGTCCTCCTTCCCTCCGACTTTTATCTCCGTGATCTGAAAGTTGCAACATTAGATTCATACTGTAGCATGAATCACTCCTTTCAGTCTCTAACCTCTACAAACTATGCTCAAGCCTTATAATAGGAATGAGTTCCAAATCAAAAAAATCTTCCACCACCCAATGCATGGATGATAGAAAGGAGGCTTTTAGAAAAACGAGGATACGGGACTTCCATGGCAATCTCCCTGAATTCGACTCCTTTCGGGAATATTCGAAGAGATCAGGTGCACAACCGACCATAAATATCGAGTATATTCCAATTATCACTTGTTAATTCGATAACTTCATGGGTATACAGCAAGAGCCGCTTTGACGGAATCGAAACATGAACCTCATGAGAATTGATTTGAGGCTATCATCGTATTTCTCGAAGAAAGGACTAATCGATGCTTCAATATACACTTTACATGTTTAGATCATTTTTTTGAAAGTTACTGGGCAACTGCGATTACAAAATTTCTTCGGTGAAGGTTTTCTCCGAACACCATCGAGGGAATGCTATAAGAGTTTCTCATAATATCTGAGGGGTAGAAAACAATTCCCTCCCTAAAAATGAATAGGGCGAGTGGGGTTCGAACCCAAGAGGACTTACGTCCATTGGAACTTAAGCCCAACACCTTAACCACTCGAACATCGCGCTTTCATGACATCCGACTTGCAATTAAACCTATACACATCTCAACAATTTGTTGAGACAGTAGGCGTTAGATAGCGACATTCGCAACACTAATCCCTCACTCTTTTGAAAAGGAGTCCTCAGTCTCTTTTCGCTTATAACGAAGTTTGAATTCAGAGGCCAGAGGTGTCTTCACCTGCAAACGTTGAAGAATATTCTTTGGAGAACTTCAAGTTGAAATGTGAACTACCAATCAAATCTTCATTCCCATGGCGATAAAATTTTTACTACTGCACTCATTCAAAAGGGTATACTCAAACATTGGCATACAATAGCAATGTATGCTTCTGATTGGGATCAGCTTGATAATGTGCCTAATGTGCCCCTTCGAGATGCCACTAAATTCCTATGTGGGATCGAGTCCGTGCGGGTTTCAAAAGCCCTAGATAAAGAGCTGTGGCTGCGAGCACGGCTTATGATTAAAATTGAACAGCAATCATAATAAGGTAGACGACATATATGCCTATCCAATCTTTGAAAACTTTCATTTTCACCACTTACTCAAGTTTTTGTTAGTTTGCCCTTTCCCACTCTGTAAATTATAATATCCACTTTTGTAAGCGTTGGAATGTTCCTTGCTGGAACACATCGGTAGAGCTTCCAGCAAAACTTATCAACATTACATTTTAGTAATGTTCCCATTAAGACCAAACCTTGGATGGGGGGTTCGAAAGCGAATTCATCCTTCTACTGGTTACCATTATCAGAAGACCGTATTCGGCTTCATTTCCTTAGAACAGGCAACTCAGTCTTCGTACAAAAGCACTTCCCTTACCTGAATGAACTTTTCTCTCCAGCTTCAGATCCGCCCACCATGGAATTTGCTGATGTTTTAAAGAGCCACTATGCGTCTTGCAATATTTTTTGTGGCAGTCCCTTCAATCGGCCGGTTTTTGAAATTGTGTTCCATTGCAGTAATGAGTTTTCATAGCAGTACTATATAAAAGTACTACTTTTTTCGCATATAGAAGATATTTTGAACATTTGCAAAACACGTATGGTTCTCCTTTTCTTCTCTATGGTGAATTGGAAGGCAACAGTTGGAGCTGTCAAGCTTATTCTCCTTTTTTTTGTCTTCTTGACTCGCTTGCACCCCCAATCATCGGTTTTCCGAACTACTTTCTTCATAGCGAATTCTCCGGGAAATGATGCGATCCTGGTCGTATCAACAAATCTCACTGCGAGCCATCAGGAATCCGATGATTCAGTAACTTCGTCTTTCTCAATGTCCGAAGCAGTTAAGGTTTTTTGAAAAATACTTTCTCCTCCATTAGTTCCACGTTTCTGCTTAGCCGGCTAAAATGAAAAGCCCGAGCTAAAAAGTCGGACGGCGAAGTGTGATCTTACCCGATCTAAAAAGGGCGATGTTCCAGGGAGTAGAATAAGGAGAAATACTATAAGCTGCCTTATCTGTGTGGAAAATACTACCTCTTGCAGTGGGAGTTCAAGTAGAAATACCCTTACCCACAAATGACATTTGAACCCTTTCTCATTAGCAAATTCGGTACAGTTAGGGCAGTAAACTCATTTCATTTAGCATTGCAGAAAACCTACTACTATCTACACAAAAGTCACAATGTCCAGAACGCTGACATAAGTCGAGAATTTTGACGAAGAGGAATGATGTTCCTAAGAAAATCCACAATAGGCCGACATCAGGAAATAGGCACGTCAACTTAGCTTCTCATGCTACGAAAGAATGAAAGATCAAAAGATTCAATGGATCAATTAACGAAATGTTGAAAATTTTAGATGCTTCTTAAGCTTTCTGGGAACGTTGTTAACACGCATCCTGTAATTAGCCGTTGATGCAGCAGTTTTTGCCAGATTCATTTAAGGGTTGGTTGAAACTTATGTGGTGAATCACTAGCAGATTATAGCTTCAGGCTTTCTTGAAAATCCTCAGAGAGCAGTTTATTTCTCGTGTCCTTGGGAGATCAGTTCAGTGTCTATTCAAAAGAAACTGAGCTCATTATTCTCTTTCACTTCTCGCTCTTTTCCGTGGAAAAAACTGACTAAGGTGAAGCCGTTATCCCAAGTTTTCATTTCTCATGCGCTCTTATAAAATCATCATGAAAGTAGTTTTTCAAATGTAGAGAAGTTAGGAGTAGAGCATCTGAACCATTTGCTGTACTTAGGTTTTCTGCTGACAAACTGTCGTTGTTGTGTTTGTAGATATGTGAGCAATTTCGCTCCAGATGTTGAGGTTACCGCTTTTGTCTTGCCAATCGAACTTACTGAGGAGAAGCTGTAGGCTCAGTCATCCCGTCTACATTGTACTTCAGAGCCTGCCCTCCAAGAT
>UZAF01018630.1:3642-13700 GCA_900617895.1 Haemonchus placei | reverse complement strand
TGTTAAGAGCAGGGCGTGACGGACGGTTACTAAGGGTGCGAGAGGAAGGTCTCTCTGCACGAGAAGTGTCATAAGTCCTTTGCCACCGAAACGAGCCGCTACGGAAGTACGAGGACAGCGAACGGAGGGCTCCAGTTGGTTGACGTCTCCGATGTAAATGTGACGTGCGTTGGTGAATCGAGCCGCCAAGGCCACCAAGGCAGGTTCAGGTATTTGGGACGCCTCGTCTCCGATAATAACGTCAGCTTCTAAGAATACAAGGTTAAAGAGACCGCCCGCGCGAGTAGTATTCAATAGTGACAATGTTGTCATGCACACTATGTCGGGGAATCGCATCCGAAGCATGATTTTCACGGCTTCCTCCGTATCCTCGGAGTTGTGGTTTTCCGCGACCCGGTACTGCTTACGTTCTTCTTCCGACGGGTAGAGAGTAGCTTCAAGGCAATAGCAAACGTTCAAACAGGGTACGGCAACGAACGCAGTCCGCGAGAAGAGGGCGCTCCGATCGTGTAAGCGCGTCAGAAAAAATGGCGATTAGGCCCTGGAGTATCTGATGAAGGTTTAAAAGCGTCTCGGTGAATTGTGCAACGGCTACGTTGGTTGTCGATGTCATGAGGATCAACTTGCCCTGCTCTGCGAGGCGAGCGGCGATGAGTGCCCCCACTACTGTTGTTCCAGTGCCGAAGACCGCTTGATTAGCCTAAACTGCGTGGTTGCCGAGGCCCATTGCACTGCGCATGACTGATCGTCGCGACGACGATGATGAATCGAACCCAAGGTCATGTTGGTCGGAGGAGCTTCGTCTAGGACAGGCGCATCTTTCGGGCGCAAACGACTGGGATATACTTGGTCGAGAACGGTGTTTGCTGTCGAAGGGACGTCGGAATTCCTGATGTTGCTGGAAAACGTGCCGTCGTCTAGCAAGTTGAAAATGCCGGTCGGCGCCCAAGCCAGGCGAACGCACAGTGGTACAAAGCTCAGTGGCGTTTAAACACCTTGTTCCATGACGTCAGTAGCTCGAAGAAGTGAATTACTGTGGTGAGGTTCGGAGTGCAGCTCAGTAGCGAGGGTCCGACATTCAGGGCGGGCGAATCGTTCGATCGTGTCCATCCTCCTTGAGCCGACATCGTATCAATATTTATCATTAACCGAAGTTGAAGCCATACTTAGGGAGTAATGATGTCTGCCGGCCTCGGTCGAGCCTTTTTAGAAGGACAAGGGCAGAATCGTTATCTGATTCGAATGACGCCGGTGTTGCTCGGACAGTTTGCGAGAGTGGCTGACGAGAGGTGGAAGGTGCGTCTGGGTGAGACCGAACATGAGGTGAAGCGGATACATCTTGTGTCGTTGACGTGGAAGGGCAGGTGGAGGTGGCGAGAGACAGCTGTTGCAGTTCCAAGTGAGGACTCAAGTTATCGTGTCCTGTGACATATGATTTCTGAAGTGCCCGTGTCGTATGCGTGGCCGAGTTGTTGTCGGTGTCCGGAAGTTGAGCCTTAGCCCGTGGATGTAGAGATGCCGAATGACCACAAGAAGCATCAGTGGGAGGTTGGTCCGGTCTGGTTGTTGTCTGCTGTAGCGGCTGGGATGCGCAACCTAAAAGTGAAATTCAAGGTGACGGAAATCGACAAAGCTCGAATCGATATTAGCGCACCCTCGGTGCTGAAAATACACGTGTCATGAAGTTGGGCATTAGCTCCCCGGTGCCGGAACTTTGCCTACGGATGAATCAGAAGAGAGACTGGACATTGAAGACACTAGGTCAGCAGCGGACGTAGATGTAATAGACTCGTCCACGACCCGATAGTTCTTCGAGCTGAAACACGGCATATAACCTGAGGCTATGGTACCGGGTTGCGAACACCTGACGTCAATGGAAGGAGAGACGAGGAAGCAAATTTGAGAACGTCTATCGAGAGAAGAAGATGAATAGGAAAAAAGAGACCAACTAAATGAATAAATAGTATAGCTTGCTCGTCCATGGAAGACGTCAGATGGGGCAATGTTGCGTCGTGGAGCGAGTATTATACCGGTGTGTTGGAATAGCGACTGTAGCTGATGACTAATCGGTGGTAGAAGGCAGAGTGGCTGCATGTGTATCTCATATCACTATCTGTCGAGAAGCACTGCGCTAATGATCGTTAACGCTTTTTGATCTTCTTCCGGGAGCCAAGGGGGGGAGAACACCGGTCCCGTCAGGAGAAGCACGATGTTTACTTGGTTAAGGTGTACGGGTCTCGTAGAAGACTGAGGCGCCGATATGCTCACTATAGTGAGATGGGGATGCGTAAGCACCCGTCCTTCTTTTTGACCAGTACAGTGTTGTGTAGCCAGGGGGTATCGCTTTCAACGACCCGTCTTGAAGTAAGGAGCTTAATGATGTGATCATCGAGCTCCTTTTGTAATTTTGCTGGAGTGCGGATTGGTCGGTACCTAGAAGGGATCCGAGGACTGAACAACAAAGATATCGCCGGTGCTACCACAATTTCGCCTAGGGACAGCACTGATCCTTGGGTGAGGATAGTGGTATATTTAGGGCTTTTCTCGGCCAGATGATGTGGTACTGGCACTTGGAAGCAGGAGGGATCACCCCGGTTTCAGCCGCCCGCACCGGCACGGTGATCTATGTTGGAGGATCGGATAGTGAAGAAGACGTTGTAGTCGTGACAACCGGCGATGTTTCGCTGCGCACCAGGAACAAGCGACGGGGATAATTCAAGGTCCAAGGTGCCATCCGTTCAGGAAGTCGTTTCAGAGTATGATCAGTCTCAAACTCAGTCGCCTCCTTCTGAACGATGACCGTACGAGGATAAAGGAAAACGAGCATGTGGGAACCGGTGGAGAGCTGAAGAACTACTATAGGACAGGTATAGCACGTGTCGTTGAATGCCCGAAGTTGGAGGGCTGTGATGGTGAAGCAACACGTCGGACTCGAACGAATCCACCCACCAAATAGGATGCGGTGATATCACGCCGACCTGGTAAGGAGCGAGGTAATCAGAAAATCTTTCCCCCTCAATCGTCCATTACCATGTTTATGAACGATTTCCGCGAATTGCGTTCAAACCCTAGAAAAGACAAAATCCAGGCGCATGAATTATTCATATATGGTTCTCCCCTTCATATTTCCGAGGTCTAAAGATGTACTGTGTTCGATACCTGTGCCATTGTGAGTACCCCCGGCGTTATGGTAGCAAAGCATATCCTGGTGTTTACTCCTTTCCAGTTACCGTAAAAATAGTGGTAATAACGAGTTGCGTGCGAAAGCTCGAGTAGCCATGCGTCGGCTTCGACAGTTGCATTCAAGCAGACAAGCCGAGTGGGGGACTCCAATGATTCCAAACGAGGTGTGGATGGAATCATTGCCACCAACAACGACGAACGCACATCGAGGTGCGCCTACCGATCTCAAACCGCACTGCCACCTGATTGCCTCCATGCTAGTAAAACCCCTTTATGGCCGACGACTGCAATCTTCATCTTAAGGGGGCTGCTCATGCCGTCGAGGTGCATGTATCGTTCCGTACTTGAATCAGGCAGACGAAACAGCATCCCAGCAGATGTTGACATCACCTCCCAGTAGAAGGGACCTCGTGGGCGATGTCCTCGAAGATGTCGAAAGTCTGGGGGTCCGAATTGGTAGACTTCGTGTCAAACAACTGGGCCATGGCCCTGTTGGAGGGGGCAGCCTAAGAGCGGGTGGCCGGTATCTAAGGGACGGATGAGGCACCGAGACGTCTAAGCAATGATCCACCTTGAGGACGAGTGGGGTCCATACATCCGAGAGCTCTGCGCAAGAGGGGGGGGGGCTTCGCTATGCAGAGTGATCTGACTTCCCAAGAGCGCTAGGGGCATGTATGGGAACCCGACGGACGTGCGCTTCTGTAAGACAGCAAGGCTAGGTCTCGCTCAAGGGTTATGAGAGCAAGAATTATTGGCCTTCCGAAGGAATTTGGACGATGCACCGCGATGAGGAGATAGAGCTCTACCGTCTTAGCGCCTGGGAAAGGTAGCGAATAAGATGGCAGGGCTGATAAGGAAAAAGGAGAAAGAGGAGAGGAATCACAGCGTCCAAACTTTGGGGTGAACCCTGACAAAATGGTATACCACGGTGCCAAGAAGAATGAAAAAGGGTAAGCAGATACGTTCGCAAACAAGAAAAAAAATCACCCAAGCGAAACACCTCCCAATCTGAAGTACACAGATATCTCCTGTTCGATATAGTGAAGGTGAAGCGAGCAAAAGAAAGAAAATTCTGTCTATTGCACCCAGAGACAGAAAAAAGGAAATAAAAAGAGGAACAGAAAAAAACTAAAAATTCTAGGATCCCTGATCGAAGAGCGTACATGTGGCTGAACTACGTGTAGCCTACTAGAGTACTTGATTGTTGTTGCCCCTACTACTTGTTATACTAGCGCCGAACACAATACTTTTGATACTTGATTGGTGCCGCCCCTGTTACTTATTTTACTAGAACTGAGCTCAATACTTACATCGTCTCTACCGGGGGAAAACCATACTCATGTAATGCAACGTAATGCTTGGAACTACAAGGTGTCCAACACCTCTTGTGCGCGCACGAACTTCTTATTCAAAATAACCTCAACCCGGGGAATTTTCCAACTTGTGCCATAATCATTTAACTTGTAAGCAACCTTCTGTTCTGGTGATCACCTTAGACTGAACCTTATACAACTCAAAACTGGCATGCGGCGGTCATATTGATAGGAGCAACTGGACACATTGATCACGGTAACAAGAATGGCGGGTTGGCCCAACCCGCAACAAAGGAAGAAAAATAGAACGAGCAGAAGAAAAAAATATAAGACATCGCCGACTGGTTCAGCTCGAGCTGAGAGGCTCCTTCCGGCCGCCAATAATTAGAAAGGATAAAATACCCCATCGTGGAGTGTAAATGAGAAGATTGTCACAGAAAGCCCTAGTATAGGGCAAAAAATACTGTAATTATTGAAAAAATGAAAGCTATGAAGGAAGATTAGGGTAAAAAGAAAGACTGTCAGTAACAGAATGCTGGCCCTGATCAATATGAAAGGTTGACGTGCCGGAGAAGAGGCTACAATCCCATCAATGCTGCGAGGAGCCCTTACGGAATTGCTGTCTTATTTTCGTACTAGCGTGTATAAAGGCAACCCTTCAGGGCTTACTGCGATAGAGCTAAGAAAAGGAAAAAAAGAAGAGAAGATCGAGGAAATGAAAGCAGCTATTTTGTAGAGAAGAGAAAATCAAATGCAGAAAAGAGAGAAAGTTTTGACTCACCGTTCCTCCGTCTGCCGGATGGAGGGCTCGCTGCTACCAGATAGATATCGGTCGGAGAAATTCAATTAAAATAGAAAGTTTTTGAATGTTACTTCAATCAAGTGATTTATTTGGTGCTCAAGCTTGAAAAGATCAGCTTGTAAAAAATGCGCACAATAAAAAGAAAAACAGGCGTCAACTGAATAAAAGTGTAGTGATCATATAATCGAAATCAATGAAAATATGCCGCACCATCGGCGCCGCGTGCATCAAAAAAAGACCAGTGGGGGCAAGACTCCCCGAAAAAATTGTCGGCGCAAAAGTTCTAGGAATCAAAGTTTCGACGGCGCTCAACCGTTGAACAACTCAAATGTAAACTTCAAAGTGTGTTCCATCTGCGCTTCTCCAGGTCCGGAGTTCGATAAGTCGATGCACCACAAAGTGGATATATATATATGATAGATACGTCGATAAGTCGATGCACCACAAAGTGGATATATATATATGATAGATACGTGTATATATTGTATACATATTTATATCGCAGGGATCGATAATATCCGCTGCCACGCGAGATAAATGTCACCAAGAGAACACCGTCTAAAACATCTTTGTTAGCGTATCTCAAACTTGGGTAATTAGACCGATAAAATCGGTTATCAAAATCAATAATCAACAACGAAATGTAAAAGAAGAACAATAACTAGTTGTGCTTTATTAGTGATTTTGCGGCTACAAATTTCCATTTCAGGGCGGAGGTGATGTAGTGGCAAGTGGTGCACTATATCACACGCACGGTCAGGGGTTCGAATCCTGGATCGATGGTAACCTAGGCCAATCAAGCCTTCCATCCCTCCGGGGTCGTTCAATTGGTACCAATTCCATCCCTCCGGGGTCGTTCAATTGGTACCAAACTCTTCCATCCCTCCGGGGTCGTTCAATTGGTACCAAACTCGTCTGAGAGGATGAAAGCACTGACTTGGA
The DNA here is from genome assembly GCA_900617895.1 of Haemonchus placei. Classification (NCBI taxonomy): domain Eukaryota; kingdom Metazoa; phylum Nematoda; class Chromadorea; order Rhabditida; family Trichostrongylidae; genus Haemonchus; species Haemonchus placei. The sequence continues at coordinate 7,460 of UZAF01018630.1, read as the reverse complement.
CATCGGCTGGCCACCGCAAGTCATTGTATAGGCCACACACGCACTCATTACACCACTACGATTCTGAATGGAAGTCGAGTGCGGGGCGCATCCCTCAAACGGGATTGATTAACGCCAAAAAACTTTATCCTTTAAACTCTAAAATACCCATTTCTGAGTCCAAAGTTCATAAAGTGGTCACAAGTCCAATATTTCTCATACGATGAGGTCGATCATAAAGAAAACAACTGTGATCGTAGTTGAACGACCGCGATACTTTCCATGCTTTTGTTCAGTGATGCTCATGAATGATTTTTCTTTTTTTTATTTTTTCCTTACACATGAGCTTTGTTGTGTAAAAATGAATTCTTTCTATATGTATATATATATGTATGTGTACAAAGCGCTAACATCGTGTGTGTGTGTTTGCATGCCGTTTCTTGGGTCAGGCCGCAGAAGACCGCACGGGCGCTATGAAGAGGGTCAAATGTCGCGTGGGCGCGGTGGTGAAGGTGTTGTGAAATTGGTATGGAATAGGAGCTCCACTGGCACAATTCATACTGTTTCCATGGTCAATACAGATCATTTTTTGATGCCACTGACTGAGAATAGTAGAATTGCCCTTTTTTGCAGGATAGACCTTTTTCTTTACAGAGCGATCGCTTCTATAAAAAGAATAGGAGGTAGAGTGAGAGCTATACACTCAGCATCACTTGGCACCGAATCATCAAACATCCTCCTGTCTCCAACATTTCGCTTGCTTTAACCCTGGCATAGTTGCTGTTATTAGAATCTTCTTGTGACGTGCGAGGTTTATTCTTTTATTCTCTTGAATATCAAGAGAAATTCCGAATGTTATGAAGGAAAACTTGTCTGTTTTCTACTCCTCTGCCACGCGAGATATGCTGTGATTTCGCTCATGGGTAAGTAGGTAGGCTGTACCTTTAGCTGGTACCTTGCTGGCAGACATTCGAGTTATGGCTGAGGTAGTTCACTTTTATCCTCGAATTGCTCCCCGGTGCTTTTTCTTTGAATGGTGATGCCGTAGCACTTTCCTGCTCTCCTTGGAAGCACCACGAAGTGTGGTGCTGTTTGTGACATTTGAAACATGGGCGTTTCTTGCATTCTGGAAGTGTGGTGCTGTTTGTGACATTTGAAACATGGGCGTTTCTCGCATTCTGCTGTGATATGTCGTGGTGATGCACTTATCAAGCAAACTTGTGTTTTCGTAGGTACTGTGAACGTTCTCGTGGTGTTGCGTACTAGTTACAGTCAAAAGACTTGTGACTTCCCTCGCTGTACATGCAGGATTGCCGTGAGCCGAATTTTGGCGATTTCGGTTTGTCGCCGTTCCCAGCTGCATGAGAAAAGGTTTCGTTCTTCAAGTGATGAGACACCATTTCCTCACTTGTAATGATGTCTTCAGGAATTTGCAGAAGGTGATCCATAATGAAGGCGGCGTCTTCCAAAGTGGCCTGCCTCTTCAAGAGAACTTGTCGCTGAATGTGGCTGGGGAACCTGGTAGTCGCCTGATTAGCCATTGGCTGTTCACATTTTCGTCCTTCTGTTTGACTTGTGCAATTGTAACTTGCACTTGTTCAAACAGTCGTCGCTAATTATGTATGTGTGTTGTTCGAAGAGAACAGTTATCCAATTGGTCCATAAGATCAATTACAAGCTCTTCGGAACAGCCATACTTCTTTTCTTGTGACTTGGAACTTCTTCACCGACTCCAGAGCTTCGCCTTTCAACGCGTCCAAGAGGTAGTTAAACTTGTGGAATTCCGAAAGCTCCTGTGAGTGAACGTTGGCGTTGAACAACTCCCAGAAGTTATCCCATTCCCATATGTTCTCGTTGGAGATTGGAACAGGAAGTGTGGGGAGTTCTAGTGATTTTGGTGCAGGATTCGAAGGTAGTGGCTCATTTTTGACGCGTTCCATGTCAGCCCTTGTAAGAATGTTCTGTGAGGCTTGGGTACGACGATCGAAGGCCCGTATAAGCGCTTGAAGTTGTAGCGTGTAGTCGAAGGCCATGTTCATAGCATCTTCTGCCCGTGATGAGTACCTTTCAAAGTCCTCGACATCCTTCGGGCTAGGTTCGGCCAGGCTGTCCATTGCTTCGGCATAGTCCTTCAGCTTCTCCTCGATTTTCGATGTTGTTGTTTCGATGGCTCCAACACCTTCTTCGAGTCGCTGAAGTTTGCCTCTCGCGGCGATGTATGACAGTTCCCCTCTTCATCAGGGAGCGAGACCGTTTCTAACCCTTCAGCCTTGAAGCGGGTTATGAGTGTTTCCAATTTCCCGGAATAATATGTAAGACGTCGTTTAAGAGTCGTTAACTTGTACGCCTAACTCTTGTGGGTACCCGGTACTTTAGGCCGTGATGTTGCCCACTTGTCAAAGAGAATATCGGGTGGTGCTCCTGGTTTGGAAGAAACGAATATTGATTCACCCCACCTGTATACGACAGTAAGGGAGACTTGTGAAAGTGAAAGAAAGGCGAAATTTATTTAAAATGAAGTTTGTACCGACCTGAATTCTTCGTTTTGCCGATGCACCATGAAAAAGAACTTGTCTTTCTTCCACTCCTTTGCCACGCGGTACTTTCATGTGTTTTAGTACACTACGACTACTAGTACACTACGTTAATTTAGTTACTTGTATCAGGCAGGCGACTGTTCTCGGAGCTTCCCTCGAACACTCACTGACCACCCAAATAGCGCGCCTTATATAACTCCCCAGAGATCAAAAATATGGCGCGAACAGATCAGTCGCCCGTATTGGTTAGATCACCAGTTAACATAACAGAGGTTAGATAGAACTTCATACCAAAACAACAAGGAATAAACATAAACATCAACATTATGTTACATCAACAATATATAATATTATCAATGGTCGATTCTTCGGCATGTTAATAATATGATAGGTACGCATTGGGAAGAAGCCTTTACTATAAAGTTCTTCACTTTACATATAATTGTGATTCACTCATGTATAATTTTCAGGCGTGACATCCAAGCTGAATTTTAAGCGATGCAGTACCAGTATACAGAGCATGAAAAAAGTTCTATGCCCTTTTTTAGTGCTGGCGTAGATAGGCGGTGGTGAGGTGGTGCACGTACTAGCGTGCGTACCTCAATGGCACTTATACATTTCATTGTTGCCTTCAGATCAATAGTAGCAGATCTCTTCTTATGATCTTAGCCGTCGTCATTCGATGGAAGATTGGGAAGAAGCCTGTTTTCATCCAACTATTAATTCTTGTTGATCTTTGCTTTGACTTTCACACTTTGTTATACCAGTGGAAACTTGGCAGTTTACTGATGTGGGTTGCGTAGTGGTCCTAGATATGAAAGTTCTCGTTCTCATGAATTCAAATCTGTTTTCTGATTTATGAGAGTCATGTCGAGAAGAAATGGTCAATTACAACAATTGCTGAACTGCCTGAGCTAAACTTTGCCCCTTCTTTTGGTTTGGCATACCACGGCCTTCAATCAGCGAATTCAGTTTTGAACTAGTTGGTTATTGAGTGGGTGCCCCGCACGGTGTCTCGCTTAGGTGAACCTACTTCTGATCGTCCTCGCCTCATGAAAGCTGTTCTACCTGCTTTTAGATTTCAATTGTAATTGTTCGAGGTGCTCCTGATCTACGCTCTTATATAACTAAGGGTGTCCGCTTGCGCCCGTCTAGGGAGGCAATAGTGTGGCTACGTGAATCACTTCTATCTCATGACTCATATGAGCATGTGAATTTGATGAATTTGGATCAGCATCACACTTTTGCATCCTCCGGTGATGTCCAAAACGTTGCTTTTTGTTCCTTCTGTTAATGTCGTTT
>UZAF01018629.1:7173-31116 GCA_900617895.1 Haemonchus placei | reverse complement strand
TCAGGCATGTCAACTGAACTTCTCCTAGTTGTTTATACAGCGCTCTATTCGGGGTCCCGGAAGGGCATGCTTCCCAGCTGCCATCCACATACCTTTTTCTTTTTTCCGGATCCCATAGCCTTCCTTGTTTGTTTGCTTTGTTGTGGAAGCAGCAGGTCGAGCTTCTGCAGCAATAAAATATGAGCGTGTACAGAACGGAAAACTACGTGCAGCCCTGGTCTTACAGTTGCTGCATCCAGCATATGAACAAACATCATTGCCACTTTTCTTGAACGAACGTGGGATGAAAAATGCGATTTCCCACAGAAAAATCTCTATTCCCGGGCCCCATATCCTTCCCAGTTAGCACAGCATCAAACGTCATTGGGTAAATCCCTATATAAGGTCAGTGACTCAGTTACTGGCATCGTTCATCGCAACACTTTCATCTCTTCAAAGTGCTTGGAGCTAACCATTCTCTAGCCTTGTCCTTTCCTTGTAATCAACTGATGATATATTAAAAACGATGGGAGGATTTTTTTGGCACTCTTGACAGCGTCGCCTACCTAGCTCCCATACTGAAACGAAAATTAGGGTCCGTCTTCTAGTTACTCGAGTTAATTGTTCCTCAGCGATGTTGTTGAAATATAATATGAACGTAGCCTTATCAGAAGCCCTCGGTCCCTCCCCTGGTTTAGACTCCGTAAACTCCAAATACGGCAAGGAATTTAATAAAATACGAGAAGTTCTTTAACCAGGGTTCAACAGCAAAAGCAGAGGGACGGGCTCTCTACAGTGTCTGCTTTTCCCTATGGCAATTGTTACTTTCTCAAGCCTTAGCCACTGTGTAAAACAATTGAATTCAGCAATTTCGCCTATTCTGAGACTGATGCTCTCGAAATTGCTTTGTAAAGAGCTGTTCACAACTCTCTCTGGTAGAGTAAGCCTCTGGTAGCAGCTGGAAACAAATTTTGCTGTTTCCTCTCTGATATATAACGGATTACAAAAAGCCCCTATGTTTATTCGGCCGAGATGGATATGTAGGTGAAAGAAAACGCGGTTCTCTATGTATACCGTTCTAATGTACACATTTTGAGTTGTTTATTGACAGGCTAACTGTGACAACCCTCTATATCCAACCATGTTTTTCTATTACTTCATCTGTCTATCAGTGGTGCTTAGTTTCCATGATGGAGTCGTCGATGCTGGTCTATCGTTATTCGGTAGAAAATCTGAACCTGTAAGTTGACAGCGGTTTTCTCTGTGCACATACTGTTTGACGGATTTTTTTCAGGCGAAGAAATGCGTAGATTTAATCGACTGCGGAAATCTCACTCCTTCTCTCTGCACCTCTGGAATATCAGGAACTTCCATGCTCAGATCGTGCCCGAAAACATGTAATGTATGCAAAGAATTAGGTCTAGAAGAATGAAATAACGTGAATTGACGGCTACATTTTTTGATGCGAAATCAATAAATATTTTTCTAATTTTATAGGACAACTCTATACGTAACAGTTGTAAACAATAGCAGTAAACAACTATGACAACGTATAACACCTACGGAGTTCCTGCTATGGAAGTCAAACTTATTTCGAAGTTTTTCCCGTGATTCCAATCAGATGAATGGGCTCTCTGATTGAGAGTGGCATTTAAATGAAATCCTTGAATAGGGAGTCTCAGGGATTCATCTGGAAGGGAGAACTGATTGCTGCAGTCCGATTGTAACTCAAATCCTCTAATACCCACAAGTTTCTTTTCTGAATGCTATCCAGGCTCTCATTATGCAAGAGGCATCATCGAGGGCACTCTACGGGTTCTATTCGGAAAATGTTTTGCGTTGTGGTTAGCACACCTTGGGAAGTCCTTTACTATGGTGCAGATGGTGTACACCACTGTAGACAGTAATAAGTAAGTTAACCAGCTGCACGCTTCCGATGTGCCTGAGTTTGGTGTAGCTATCCGCAGTGATACAGTCCCACTGATTCCTCGAATCGGATTTAAGCTAATCCTGTAGTCGCTGGTACTGTTCCCCCTCCCCATCAAGGCTACTTAAATTAGACAACAAAACTTTTAAGGTTCCCACTACTTCTGTACGTGTATCGCATCTTTCTGGTAATTTTGGCGAAAACTTCCAGTAAAGCTCTTCTGCTGACGTCTATAACCACTAGTGTACATCATCAGCACAGTAGAGTGCACCTGTCGCACCAGTACAAATCGTTCAGCCATTACATATCTCTCTATCCCATCGATACCCTTTTTTTTGGAAGTTGGATGTATACAGACCGACGTCATAATCGACCATTTTTCGATCATTCGATAGAATCCATCATCCAGCCAGCAGTTGGTAATATTCGTGGAAATTTTAATTTTTTCTTCCGATTTTCAGTCAAATCGTTTTACTTTGTATCCGTACTATTCAATCTGTTTCTGTGTGCCCTCCTGCTGGACAGCGTGCTTTCGGAGCTTACTCGCCAATAAATCACAATGCATTCACGCCATTTGATGGTAATTTTTTTGTGATTTAAGTTTATTTTTTCAAAATCGTCTGCGCTATAAATCTGTCACATAACATTCATACTGGGAAATAAATAAACTCTGATCTCTAAAACACCAATTGTTGTTCAAGAAGTGGCTCGGTTGAGAAACGAATACTGTCTCGGAATAGCTATCTGAAAGGCTTTTGAAAGTTACTGAGTAATTCTACGGACTCAGGGGAACAGTGGAAGTGCGAAATGGTGCCTATGCCATAAAAATTGTCTGAGAATGAAGTCTCGGCGGGCCACGAAGACCCTGGTCGCTCAGCTCACCCGGACTATTCTCCTACTGGAGTCTAGATAAATAGTAGTATTAGAGTCTTCCGGTAGCTCAAAGGCTGTAACTCGTACATCGAACAGCTTCGATTCAAAGTATAGGACAAATTGTCAAGCAAATAAGACTGCGTTTCTGGATAGTCGCCGAGTGAAAGGGCCTATGTTGAATGTGGACTGGTTTACCTCAAAGAACTTTGACCAATTTTTTAGGTTTGCCGTAAGAGTAAAAGGCTATCTCAGGTCAGGTACTTCTGGAAATAACCTCACCTAGGGATATGTCTTTGCAAATTAAGCGAAAATTATCGGTTGTTTCCTATCCTTCTGTGAGCAAAAGTGTACGGATACTCTTAGATCCAACCGTGATGACCTTTATTCTTACCCTATTCTCTTTTCCCGGTACGCAACCTAATCCCATCTTTAACTGGAGATAGGCAAATTTAGGAGCAATAGCTACTACGAAACTGCTCAGTTGAAGGTCACATCGTAGTGATTGTTTCCAATCAGGGAAGATTAATGCATAAGCTGGATTTCGCTGCGCCATTCACAGACGGTTTGCTATGAACCGGTTGCTCATTGAAATTTTTGTCTGATGTATGAATTATTACCAAAATAGACCTCTGGGGTGTTCACTATGGCGTTTCGGGATGGAGTTTTCTTATGTCCAATCTCACTTAGCAGCATTCGGTTTCTTTCAAAGAAAGTGGGTTATGCATGTAGGCAATTCACAAGATCTCAATAGGCTTACAGTAAATATAAAGGATAAAAAAATAAGAAAGTTTAACAAAATAACAAATTAATTCGAAAAATTGGGTAAAAGTAGATAGGTAAATTTTATTATAAATTATTTAAATAAAATATAAATTATTTAATTATTATTTATTATTATAAATTTATTTATATATTTACTTAAAAACCTGAATGCATCTATGTACAAGTTAATAAATAAATAATAAAGCGGACAGAAAAAACAAACAATCCAATAATTTATTATAATGAAACCAAATGTCATAGATTATCAGAGCGCAGTACGGACAAAGACATACAGCCCTAGAATGGTCATTCTAGCGTTTAATGTCTCTGTCCCTACCGTAATGTGGTATTATATGAAGCCTTATCGATGTCGTCACAAATGATAAGACTTTATCGGAAGCCTAAGATGATTAAAGCGTGTTTACAAGTTACCGGTCGACATAATTTTAGAAACCAAAACTTACTACGGAAGAAGATACCTCGCTTTTTCTTCCTCCACTTATTGTGGCTGTGTATTTTTCCTGGATTCCAAGGTTAGGCATTCCCTAAAAGGTTCTTACCAATGCGATGTTTATGCAAAGATTTACACCAGAATTCCATCCAACTTGATTTCTTCCTCATTTTTCTCACAACTTCTCGAAAACCCATCAATTTTGATAACTAGGAGGTTTTTTTTGAATGTTGTTGTGGCACAATTTTCCTACTTATTTGTTCTTTTTCTTGATTACATCGAATTCGATGTCCTCATCAAAATGGCTCGTGTTTAATTCGAGTCTTCTTCGATTGGATGATGTTTGAAGAAGTACACTGCCCTTTTTTGGATAATTTTGGTCCTATTAAGAAGACGTCTTGAATCTATAAACAAGCAAACAAAGAATAAAGACAAAATCAAACTGTCTCCATTAAGCCTACCGAGTTCTCTTCCCCACGGTCTTTAAGAAAGATTCTGTACTTCCGATCAGTTGAAGTTGAAGTTGCAAAAAAGAGCCTAATGAGTTCTCGTGAAATCTTCACGAGGCAGGCCGAAGGTACCGTAAGGGCTACTCCTAAGCCATGGGTAGGCCACTGTGAGGTAAAAACTCCAGCAGGATTGTGAAGGTTACCGTGCTCCTTAAGGAAACCTGGATTATCCCTATAAGGCTTGTATACCAACCCGTGGAGAGTTTAAGTAAAGTTCATTGTAGAATCTACGACGACATGCATACAAAGCCAAATGTAGTGTGACAGTGCAGCCTAATAAAGTACATTCGATCAGGTTTCATTGGTAGTTACGCGAAAGCACTTCTTGGGTCAACATTTGTGGGTACAAGTTGAATAGGGGCAGGTACCAGTCGGCCAGATTGAGTCACTCCTTTATTTTCTCGTTTTTTATCGGCTGAGCTTCGTTTTGTAGCCGAACACTGACAACAACTGACGTTTTCTCAAAATTCTTCTGGTCGTGGCTGCCCTACAGAGGCTTTAACTTATGCTCACGGGACCACCTAACCAGTAGGGGACCAGGTCTTTGTCTATTGAGGGTAAAAGCCCCGCAATCAGCCCCGCATGCCATTATATAATATTAGGCACGTGCCCATTCAATCAGCTCTGCGATTCCTAATGGAGTGGCTGTATCCCAGACACTACTGATCGACATCAGAAGCTTGACTAGTTGTTCCATTTATCAATTCCACCATGTGAAGCTCGAATGCCTGTGCCAGTAACCACTCAAAGAGCTATCTTCAATATTGATTATGCCGTTCCCGGGGTTTATTATAAGCAATGATTCACATAAGTGTTTTTTTCACAGTTTTAATGTGAGTCCCTAAACAGTGGGATGACAAAATTATGCAGAGTGGGAACATCCAAAATCAATTTTTTTTTCAATAAATTTTGGAAACAGTGCAATATCGAAGTTTCAGCAAGCCCCCCACGCCTCAGTGGCGAAGAGCGTCACTGTCCCGCTGTTGCAGGTACTTGTCAGGGGATTACAGGGGTGCTTTCCAAGGATAGTTTGTCTACCCTTGACTACACCGACTACACTTGAACTTTTTTTTTAAAGATTTTTACTCATTGAAACCCACTTACTAACTCTCCCCACACTAGTAGGTCTGTTTCCTCCCCATGTATTCTTACATGTAACACCTATGCCTTTGTTCCCATATTATGATGTTCTCCTACTTTGTTGAATTCGACCAAAAGCTTGACCACATATTGATTTATTTTGTTGCTTATGAATATGGCTGTAATCGGTGTTGTTTACTAACAACTACTGAAGAAAACAGTCATTGATGTAAATACATACACAAGGATATTCGCGTAAAACGAGAAGGGCTCATGGAATATTCATGATCGCATGTAAAAAGTCTATAATTACCTATTACTTTTGAGTTGTTTTTCTCCTATTTGTTATTTAATTCTAGTTATTATTATTATATTTATTTGTATCTATATTATATTCATTTATTATACACATTATATTATTTATTTTATTTTATTTATTTTGATGCACGCAGCGGTGCGCTATAATAATACAGTGAGATATTATATTTATTATATTTATTTGTTATACTTATTTATAATATTTACATTTATTTATTTATTACTATATTGACGTATCATATGTTTGATAGTTTTAAAGAATTATCCTTCACTCCTCTTGTGAACATAAAAAATGATTTCGTTCTGCAAGCTCCGTCAATGACATTCGTCCAAACCCTGGGTTTAGTGGCAGTCAGACGGAATCAATAGCATTACTCTAGTGGGCTTAGAAGTAAAGAAATCCTGCTCAATACTTGTTGCCAAAAAAAGTCAAAAATGAGCTTCAGCATTGTTCCCGGAAGCCTTTTGACCTTTGAATCATTATTGATGAGAAAATAACTTATTTCCGTCATTTTTGAGCTAACTGCTCTTTAGTCAATCCACTGACACTGCGGCCATGCTACTTTCCTTTTCTTCTTTCGATTTTCTTTTTCTCGGGTATGAATTTGGGAATATTCAAATTCTGCTGTTCTCGAGCGGTGCAGCCAACCCATAGACAAAGAGGCTATTTAAGAAAAAGGAAGTGAATTAGTAAATAAGTAAATAAACAAATAAAAGTGTAATATAAACAGGAATGCATAGAAACTGAAACATAATATGGAAAACGAATATGGAAAAAATTAAAGGCACGATCAAGAAAAAAAATGGTTTCTGAGATTTCCCTGAAGTATGAATTCGAGGTTTCCCTTCTCTACCATATCTTTCGCTATAAGGGCGAAATCATCCTGGATAGTGCCAATGAGGGTCCAGAAATTGTATCGTGTGAATGCCACATCCCTGGTGGACGAGTTTCAGGGGCTTTGTAGAGACTGAACCATTCCCAAGGGAACAAATGTAGGAATTCCAAACAACTTGTCATGACCATAGCGACGCGACAACGAAGGCAATTTAGGACAGTTATGGTTTGATGTAGTCAGTCCTTTGGCCGACGGGAGCAAGTCAAAACTCATCCAAAAACCCCTTACATATCATTCCTGTTGCGGTGATCTCGTACAATTTCCATTTCTACTACTTCTAAAAAGCTTGCAGTAGGCGGATTTTTCTAAAAAGGGTACCTCAAAATTATCATCAGCTGTGCCTTTAACTAAATAAGTAAATAAACAAATCAGAAAATATAAGGGAGGGAGGTGGATAAGGCGAAAAAGCGTTGCGGCACTGGCCCGCGATCCGGATCCGGTACTTGCATATTATTTCAGGAAAGCCTTGTTCTTCACCTTTTTGTGCAATCCCAAGAATTTGTTCCTCTTTTTATTTTACCTAGCACTTATGTGCGCTATGGAACGGTCTCTTGTTTTTACTGGCTGTCTCCTCTTTCTTCTATCCAGAGCATCTTTTGCCATTATCTTGGTTTCTTAGAAGTCCGCTGATAACCTCTTCTTTGGGACATCATATTCCTTTGCCTCCCTTATCGTATGATACTGTGACCCGCAGCACGTACCCATACCATCGCAGACGCTCTGTTCTCTCATCTTTAGCTGGTACTGGCAAGGGGCTGGTTGCATCATCGCTTCGATGTCTGCTCCCTTAGAATTTCATTCTGACGATGAAGTATTCCTTCCGTCATTGAAGGTTGCGTCGTAGTTGCTGGTGCCGTACCCAATTATGCAAATCACACACGTCCAATTGCATGAAGTACCTGGAAGACGTCGATGCATAAACGCAAATTAGCCAACGAAATCGCCATCACAGCCAATTGTTTCCTTGGGTTGTTGACGACTTCACTTCGTCTAAATTATGTCGAATGCCGGAGGTCGGAGTGAATTCCATAGCTCATATAGCTCGACTAGCCCCATAGGTTCTCAACTTCCAAGCAGTTGCAGTTGTGTAGATTTCGGAGCTCTTCTGCTCATCAGTCCGAATGAAGAGAATCATAAGGGCATTGAAGGCGTCGGAGACGCTACAGAGCTCGAGCTTTTCCATATGATTTTTGAACCCACATTCGTACCTTATAATCACCTTATTAAAGAATTGAGGGACAGATGATTTCCGGGTGCCCTGTAGAGTGATCTGGGCAAGGATATCTATAATATGTACAAATTCAGCCTTGTATTTCAGAAACAGTTTGAGCTTGATGTTCTGTAGGATGGTTCAGTTACTAAAGATGATGGCTCCAGCTTATTACTAGTGTGAGCCACATCGAATTTTAGCCACGCCCACCAGAATCGTCCTTAAGCTGCGATTTCTCGGATGATATGCTTTTCAGAGAGCCTGTTCCTCAGAAAAATTCCAGTATTCTTCAATTTTTATTCAGAAGTTGCTCAATTAAATCTTCGTGCTGGTTATAATTCGACCTATTCAATTCTGGGAGCGTGATGTTTCAGTTTTTCCCCTCTTTTTATCAGACAAACTTCAATTTCCTCCAACTTTAGGCTAATCCTCATGAACTTACTCAGAAATCGTTTATGAGTGAGAAGGTAGCATCAGACTTTCCCATCGGGCGCTTTCAAGCGTTTCTACTGCAGTGCCCTTTGAGATTAGCCGATTATCAAGAGGATATCTCATCCGTTTAACATGTTGACGTATCCGTCCGATACGCAGAAACGCCTTGGATGTTATCTACACAGCCGTTTTGGATTTTCGCTATTTTCATTATTTTTCCTCGTTAGGCTTTCTACCGAGGCTTACAAGCCTTTGACTCATATAAAGGTCTTCTTCAGTGAACTAATTCTGAATGTCAGATGTCTGTGCGAGAGTCATTTCCTCAATTGAGCGTCCTTTCTTTGGAGTCATCAACTGTCATTATTATGCCTGCATATTTCCGAAAGCGAAATGTGCTCACTCAGTACTCATCTACTCGTTTAACTGCAACACTTATAGAGTAATGGGGCAAAATTACAGAAATCCTGAAGCGTAAATCACAATCCCAACAAATTCCATACATACATCAACACGGATGATTCAGGATCTTTAGACAAGATTCTCCGGAACTTAGCAGCGTAGTAGGGAGCGGTGAATGAGCTCGAGCTAATCCCTTCGATGCGATTCCTCCTCCTCAACAACATACATAGCTTATCGCTCCTGCTCGAGTTTTTGCAGTGAGGACGATTTTTCCCAATGTGACAATTCTATATCCCAGTCATGGATCATTATTGGTATGGTGAGAACACGTCATATCCAGTGTCCCGGGAAGACTGTTCTGTGTGGACGAATGGACGGAGTTACTTTGAGATTTCCATCCCGAACACTAAGTATAGCTCCAACTTTCGACTGCATTGTAGTAGGAATCCCGGATCGCTACTCGCAGGATTAGCGAGCCACCTATACCCCGACATCGATCAATTGATACCGGACTGGTAGAATTCTATAAATGGGCTGATCAGCTCGGGAAAAATTATCCTTTCATTCTTCCGTCGTGCAGCTATGCCAGATATTTCGTTGAGATGCCGTTCTCATAAGCATGGTCCGCGGATGGCATCTCTCTCAAATCAAATAAATTTTCTTTTTTCAACGTCCGTAAAGTGGTGCCAGATGGGACAATGAGAAAATTAAATATACGTAAAATAGATGGCGCGAAAGGGTGCTCAGAATGAATGTAAACTCATTCATCTCTGCTTACATTTTGAGCGGCATTAATTTCACTCTGTAATCAATCTGTTTCGATATTCTCCTTTCATTTGATTCAGATGGATTTTTCAATATAGAAATCACACAAATCTGTGAGTATATTCTAAGGACAGCTCTAACTAACTAGATCACATAAATAAGTAGATAACAAAGTAACTAACTGGTAGAGCCTTTGCCAAAACCAATCGCTTTTCGGTATGCTCCTCGCATTCGACTCCCATTCACAATCGCAGTAGTGTTTTGGATGCGTATGTGGCCTATACATTTAGTTACAGTGACTAGCAAATGTACAGATCTGAGCTTCTTTCTGCCAGGCGAGTGTGGTACCAATTACCCGGGAAGGATGGAAGGCTCCGCTGGCTCGGGCAGATATCCATCTTAGACCCCATCCCCGGACCATACCTATGTGGCAGTGCGCCAGTTGTCACCACACCATCTCCACCCACCCAGCCGAGTAAATAGAGTAATTAATGTAATTTCAAAATCTAAAGAAGTGTACCGAAAGCAATACCGAAAGCGTATCAGTAAAGGTAGAGTTCAAGAGATTCTCGATTTATCCCCTCTGATTCGAGACAAATGAAGTAATGGATGATTGAACTATTTTGAAAATAGACGATTTTGTAGAAGTTTTGTATTTTGTATTTTTAATTGAATCTGTGATATGTGGTTTGTGAGGTGTTCTGAGCCCTGATGGAGACATCGTGTAACTGCAATTGTACAATTGTAGTGGACGGCGATGCTTATAGTACAAAGAGCCGTGTGGACAACAGTTTATGACGTTCCCGTTTACACTGATATGTGATGCGGTCGTTATCGCTTGTCAGCCGTGCAACTTACAGCATCTTACAAAAGTTCTTCGTAGATCAGATAGGCTGTTTCCAAGAAAAATGTTTTAGTATTCTCCTCAATTCCTTTTTATCGTTCTAATTCATGACGTTGATGATTTACGTAGCTGTAGCAGTCTTTTTCCAAAAAAATACATTGAAATAAAGAAATTGTTTGTGGCAATAACAGTAGTATAACAGAATAAGAAAAAGTAAAATCAAAATAATTACAAACAAAAAGCACGCGCAAGTTAATTTCGAAAGGGTATGAAAAACTTAATGGTTTGATACAATTACTTTCTATCTGGAAAATGCTAGGCTCTGGGCAGTAAGGTTATTAGGTAAGCTATTCTGCTTATAGTCTATTCTGATATATATTTACCCTAAAAAGAGTGGAGGGATCACTTAAAAGGGGCAGCAAATAAAGGGGTGGTAAACTGATACTTTTTTTGTTTTTTCTCAATTACTACAGCAATGACTGTGTACAGGGACTGGTCTGCTTACTGAGATTCTTGTAAGCAAATATAAAGAATCTATCTGTTTAATAAGCAGCCGTTATTCACTCGTGGTTACACGGTGTTAATTACTGGTTCTAGATTGCGCCATGAGTATGTGAGGGCATCTTAATGCGTGTGTGGTAAAGCATATGCCTTCATTTAACGTTTCACCCCTCTTTGCTACCGATTGAGCAAGCAACAGCCTCAAAGAATAGTATCAGTCAGATCATTCAAACAGAAAGGAATCATTTCTAAAAACCATCAATTGTCATTTACCAAACTAACAAACTGATATATTATTCAATTAGTTGTTTTGTGCTCTGTGGTGTGTTATCAGGAGACCCTTGTTTTGTTTATGTTTTTGTTTGCTCTTTCAAATTGTTTCGTTGAAATTGAGATTCTTTCTGGTTGATCTGTTTTGTCACGTCACATTTTATATCACGGACTTGTATATAATTTATTATACGGCATTTCACCTCGTAACCTGTTGTCCCCTTGATTATCGATTTCCGGACGCGGTTTCCCACCCAGTAACGTCTCCACTCGTTCCTGTCGAGAACCAGAACGGTCTAATGGTTCGAATTCGCTCAAGGGAAACGAGGCACAGAGGGTCCTTCGTTCATAGCTTTCATTAGAAAGTCTAACCATCGCGCGGGCGGCCGCCCTAGTTTCGTTTCCCGAGGGATCCAGTCAGTAACGGCCCTGGTCCAACGGTCATCACAATATCACATAATCAGGAACACCCAATCTTCGACCCCTAGGCGTATATAACAGCCCCTCCATTTACTATTTACCGCGTATACTCAATGGTAAACAGTGAAATGAAGGAGTAAACCGGGAGCTAAAATTTATTACCACATTCCCCATGTGATGGTGTTGTTGATGTTCTTTGCGAGTTCATTACAGGCAATCACAATAACACTACGATAACATGATTCTGGCCTCTAACTATTGCCATTGATTCAACACTCTTCTTTATTTGCTTTGTTTATTTATTTTTTGTCTTGCCATATTTCGCGCCTTTCTGGCCCCTTAGGTATAGATCAGAAGTGAAGTTTTACGGTATGGTAATCAAAAAATTTGATTTGGGCGATTTTGTAGGAAGTTTTCTTATGAAGTACCTTGCCGGAATGCTTCTCAAGCCAGAATCAACACTTTTAATCGGTACCCTCTATAGCTTTGCATGAAATTATCAATTGGAAGTCACATTATGGGCATTCGCTGCCTTTTTGGTCAGTTGACAGAGGATCAAAGATTTACAGCTGCAGAGTTTATGTCGTTGGACCACCATGGTCGACCAGAAAGCAAGCCACCCCTCCTCTCTCCTTCTCTCCCCAGCAAACATGAATACAGCATTCCCTAAGTGGTGATTGTATCATCAGTGTTCAAAACTTCTTGACAACATTTGGGTGACGTCGTGCTTCCCCACAAAAGAGGGCAGGGTGGACTCCTTTCTTGCGAAAAACACATATGAGCAAGGATTCCTTCTCTTTATTAGCTGCCTTTCTCTGGAACATTTATTTTCGAATCCCAATATTCAGACAGTCTTTTTTTTCAATTTTTCATTCTAATATTCAAATTGTATTGATGAAGTGCTAGATGTGTGGGAGTTTCATGGGAAAAAAAGAATTGATTCAATTCCTACCTCTGAAATTGCCAAGATTAGAGGTTTTACAATATCTTTCTTTACAGAAATTCAAAAATTTCTGGGTTACTAGGGAATATTCTGCCACAGATGGCTCTGTAGGTTGTTTTCGAACAGCTTAAGCTGCAATAGCGCTTACTCTTTGTCGCCGACATTTCAACAGATCCTAAATTTCAAGGAGAACTTGGAGAGGTTATACTTATTTGGATCACCTGTCAGAATACTACATATACTACAATATTAACTTTGAGAATGGAATGGCCATCAAATTCTGCCTGGGCTTAATCCGTGGACATTCTTCTCACGTATCGAGGAAGGAGTTGCTGTTTATAAACAAAGGACCAGCAAGCCATAAGAGTGTTGCTATGCTTCCACTACTCGGACCACCAGCTGACGGGTCTGGTGTGTGTTCTTCCTAACTCGGCCTTCAAGCTATAAGCCCCACACAAGGGGGGGGGGCATCCTGTAGTCTCTACTGTCCCTATTCTGTTTTACCTTTTTGAGAGGCTAGCAGTAATTGCTGACCAGAAACGTAGAGTGGTACCATTGCGAGGTATGCGTGGTCAAAACCTAATAACTCCACAACAATGCCATAAATCAGGGCCCTATAAAACCTGAAGCGGGCACAAATGGCACATATTGCCAACTTTATAGTTTACACAGTAGAATAAGCAGACCTGTGGCTATGCACTGGCCTGAAGTGGGCTCATTCGTTAGACCCAGTCGATCAAAGTTTTAAGCATAAAGCCGAAAAAGATCTATGCCCGTGAGATTCGTCACAACACCCCCGAAGGTACGATTCCTAATGCCTCCCAGTTGTTGAGCCTTGGTGCCAGAATCCAGGGGGACGAGATTCTGTTATTTCAATAATATTCAATTATTATCTGGTAGAACCTCATTCACTTTTCCGCGGATCGATCTACTCGTCCGCTCGTGTCTATCCCCAACTCTTTTGTCAATGTTGTCCGACATAGGTTTCACCCGGAGCCGGTAACAGCTCCTAGAGGAACCGTGTAAGTCTGTACGAGACACTCCGGCCCAGAGCGCTAACGAACTCTGACAGAGAGAAATTCTCCCCGAGTAGGGAAGAGAGCATTGGAAAGGGTCTACCTTGAACATCAATGCGTGGGGCAAAGATTCAATCATCCAAAAGTTCCACTCTTGAAGAATAATTTCCCATTTTTTCTGAAGATGTACTCTGAAGTTCCCAATGGGATGAATCCTTTTTTAGCTTTTGCAAAGGACAAAACTTCAAAATGCATTAACAGCTTGTGGAATAGTTCAGAAGAGGCCCTGTGTCTACTACGTATGCTCTTTTGTTGAGCTTTCGCCAACGCCAGCTGACTAAATTCTGCCCCTGCTTGGCATTTACGAATGTCAACTGTGTCACAAAAGCCATTCTAGAGACTTCAATTTCATATACCTTTTTTGCCAGAATTCTATTAACCGCCTTTGCACTTAATATAGCATTTCATTGTTGCCATTTAATGAGTGGAGGCTCTACTTCCAGTCCAGGAAGAGTAAGTACTGTTTCCAAAGAAATGTGCTGTATACCACTAGCCGAATCTGCACTCGGCTTTTCCCTGTGACCTTTTTCCCAGTGTACGACTGGGCTACAACCAAGCTCGTCTGGTTTACGGCACGATTATTTCGTGCCGAAAGGAAGAAAGGCGATAACGGCGTTGTTACGCCCAAGCATCAGCATGGGGACAGCACTGGAATCCCCATTG
Source organism: Haemonchus placei (assembly GCA_900617895.1). Taxonomy (NCBI): domain Eukaryota; kingdom Metazoa; phylum Nematoda; class Chromadorea; order Rhabditida; family Trichostrongylidae; genus Haemonchus; species Haemonchus placei. The sequence goes on along the minus strand of UZAF01018629.1, from coordinate 16,798 downwards.
TCCCATCGGCTCCTCTCGAAATAACTCTCTCCCAAAAATTTATCAAATATTTTATATAACTAATTTTGTAGCCATAGTATCCCTACTTTAGCTCTAACTCACCAATAATTGGTAGGCTCTTAGACTTTCAGTTTATGAAACTTCCACTCGACCTATTGCTCTAGGGCCTGAGATGGCCTGAATATTCCTAATTTAAACTCGTTTATGGCGTATTTTTACTTTGTGGACATCGGAAATCGTTCCAGCAGGGCTAGGGCTTCCCGTAAACCGAGCCTTTCAGGGAAGAGAGTTTCCTAGCCATCAAGCCATCCTATTTATTTTTCCGAAAGCCATTTTCGGAGCCATTTTCCTTCTCAGAAACTTTGCACAATCTTTTTATTGCTTTAATTCTTTTCAATAAAGGCTCCCGAGAATTCCGCAGTATTCGGGATCCGACTTATGGAAGCTTAGCGATCTAATCTACCGAAAGTACATACTCGTAAGTATCCTTAACAAGAGCCTCAACTAAGCTCATCGAATAGCTACTTTAAGGGCTTCAGCCGTTTCTTGAATGGAAATCCTAGAACTATTCAGCGACGTCCGTACTTTTTTTGGAAGCCACAGAAGCCTCACAATCTTTCCTAATTCCCCATTCCCTTTATCACTCAAAAATAACTCTTGAGAAACCCTACATTCCTGAATACAAAGCCCTACATTGAGCCTACTCAGACTCAAATATCTTCTGGGGAAAAGTATTGAGAAGCTCTCAGTCATTTTTTGTACTCAAAGGCAGAGGATTAGGGAAAACCTTCGGAAGTGCTTCATCTAATACTACTTTATCCAATGGCATAAAGTCGGCTGAGAAAAAACTTCATCCACAATTCTGCATGGTAATGATATGCAGTACTTCTTTTATGGCTTCCATGGTTGCCTCAGTAACAGTTCTAATGTGCTTATTGGAGAATGAAGTTTTTCTATCTCCTTCTAGAAAAGCCCTTTTGAAAAATGCAGTTTTGTGTTTTTTCCTACAAACAAACTGGGGGGAAAAGTTAATCCGCATTGTTGCATAGCAATGGACACGAATTTCCGTCGTTGCTATGTAATATGTCTTTACCAAGCTTTGCCTTTTCTCGGAAATTGCTCCCAGAACCTTGCTTATGGATGAAATCTCTCAATTTTCTTCGTAACTGACTTTTGACTTCCTGTAGCTGGGGACTTCATTGCGGTGAGAGGGGCTTCTTCCCGTAATTGAACTTTACTCGGGATATAAGTTCGGATGTGAGCAAATGAACTTTTGTTAGGATTCTTGAAATGATTCCCGAAGCTTCCCTTTCGTTCAGTATAAATTCCACTCTCTTACGGCTGTGCTGTATTCTACGACATCGGTTTGCTTCGGCGGATTGATGTTCGAATACAATTCGTGTACTTGCGTTCATACCTACGCCTACAGGGCTATTGATTGATCCGGGCGGGTATCGATCTCAGAATCATTTGATTCAAACCCATCTTCTCACTCTAATTTCATGTTTCAGTAAAGTACTGTTAAACAGTATATCATTAAACCATATCTAATTTGATATTTTCCTTTTTTTCTTTTAATATTTTTAATTTTTTTAGATTTGTCTTCCTGAATAGATATAGGCAGAGAGAGTTAGGTAGATAACTGCCACAAGTTTTTCACCGTCTCCTTCTTCCGTAGCGCCAGACGTTAATCTGCAGAATTATGCAAAAAACACTTGCTCCAGAGGACATTTTTTCTGCTCTGAAGTCAAATAAGTGGCTTTTAGTGGCTGGAAATAATTCACTCAGTCAGTATTCACGACAGAGCATTATGATTTGCCCCACCTTTCTGGCCATAGAGCTTATTTTGGCGTGATTCCGGCGAATATTCTATTGACAGCCGTTATTTGCAAGTCTATAGTGTCCCTATTGCAGCTTTCTGAAAGTCAGTTTTTTTTTGTTAAAAGCTTTCAACTCCCAGCTTTGTAGATTTCTCTGCCCCAGCTTCAGTCCCGAGCCTGTCATAGTGTGCCTATTTTCCTAGGAAATAGCGTTAAGGGGCTCATTGGGAAGGTTTTTCGTTCTTCTGCCACCTCTCGAGTCATAATTGCTGCAGTAGGGAACCGGGAAAGAACTTTTCCAATGAGTGCTTGAAGCAATTTTCTCATTGTCTTCCAAAAAACCATTTTGGAGAAGAATCAGAGGGAACACAATCTTTTATAGCGCCTACAGAAGTGTGGGCTACATCCGCTATATTTATACCGAGTTGGGATGGGGTAAAGTCAAGTAGCACATTACCACAAACAAGGTCCTGGGATCAAATCTCGGACCAATTTTCGGGCCAACCAAGCTTTCCATCACACTGGTGTGGATTAGTTGGTACCAGACTCTACCGGGAAGATAGAAGCACTGACCTACAAATCAGCTGGCTATTGCACATCATTGTATAAGCCACATACGCATCCACAACGTCACTAAAAATCTGAATGGCTCTATGCATTCATGCCCGTGAAGGAGCGAATAGGCTGTTTGAAATCCAAAAAATTGAAAGGCAATTTATGTAATCCATGAAAACAAAGGCCAATATTAATCATCAAGCAGTAATGGACTATGCATTCGTTATGATTTTGATATTCCGTATTCCGTTATGGGAAGGATTCGAAAGTAACAAAGAGGTAGGAATCGAAAGTAACAGAGAGGTAAAAGGGCTCCAGTGAGCTCAGGATCAGAAGAAATCGTGTTGGACGGAGTGGCTGCTATTACTCACCTCATAAGGTAGTAGTGTCTTGAGTCTCCAGCCAAAACGACACTTTTACACTCCGAGCGTCATCAAAAAGGCAGAAATTCACATTTTGCTGATTGGAACGTGATGATTTTGCTGCTATATTGCATACTGCCGTCGGAACGCTGATAAGCGTCATGTTTTGGAAAAGGTGGAAATTCGGACGGCATTTGTTTTGTTGATTTTCGCAGCTGTAAACAAACCGAAGCTAGAGCAATATCTGCAAGATATGAATCACTCTGAATGGCTTGATTCTCCTCGCAACCAGATGTTTCTACCTTCACGTCAGGACAACATTTGCGACTGGCAATGCGGCGTTAAATCCTCGCCTCGCTCTTCCTCCTTGAAAACTGACCCTCTGTCTGTCTTACCAGACCAATTACTCATGATAAACCAGTTACTCAAAGGAGCAACAAAATCATTTCTGCCTATTTGAATACACCAACTCTTCGTTCACCCTCTCGGAATAGTTCTGAAAACTTTTCTCTAGAAGACCTGGAAAGAGCCTAAATTATTTTTCAGTTTTTATGAAGCCATTCGTTCCTAAAACGACTCAGGCCAATGAGTCCGTCCAGGTTCACCAAGCTACAGAAATTAAGCAACCACCGTACCTGGACCAAATTCTAGCAAGCGTCTTACAGACAACTTATTCTCAGGCTCCCGAAGCTTCTCGCTCTCCTACAAAATCTACTCGAATATCATACAATGAAGTTAAAGCTATGAAGATCGGGTGATCGAGGCAGCTAAGGGGCCTACTACATACCTCGGGTCTTGGAATCAGAGGCACCCAATGGAATCGGTCTGCTCACGCCTCTCCTTCTGTTTCCCGCCCATGTTGCCAACTATTTCTACACTTTCTCAAGGAAGTCAGATCTATGGCGCATCTAAGGCTACCTTGCCCCATACTGCTTATCCACGCTAACTGCCTGGGAATTAGAAGTATTCCGTCATAGGAGAAGAGTTCTCGGACTTGACGTTCTGCTAATTCGTTCGTACGGCTTCTGGAAGCCATTAGGAGAGGCATTCGTCTCGCTTTCCCTTTTAGCCAGTCATTCCCAATCACTAGTGATGATGGACTCCCAGACCATATTTCCATAAAGCCTTGCATTTGAAAAAGTTTGCTAACTTTTCCCTTGTTTTTGTCACTATTTATTCGAGGGGTTGAGTTAATTTCCTGATTGTTACCAATATTTTTAGGGCTTCTTCACCTTTATGGCCCTGTTTTAGCTTTAAATATGAGAAATTCAGGTAGTGGTTGAACATTTTGACTTGATGTGGGAGGGGAGGGGGAGGCGTTGAGCCTTGTGCGCGACCAAAGTTTCGCCCATATCCATGTGATTGACCGCTCATATATAGAACCCTTCAGATCGCTGATAGAATCTTATTGTAATTTTCACTATTCTCTAACGATAAGGAATGATCTCCGCTGTTTTTATGACTCCCGCGAGGTAGATTGTCCTACTTTTAGCTGGATAACCCGGTTTCACAACTGGTGTACTCCAGTTCCGGAATTCCGGTATGTTCCTGCGACGTTGACCTTGACAGGAGATTTCATTACAGTGCAAGTAATGGCTTTCCGTAATTATCATGATTATCCCAGCTTATTCTGTTCTCACGGCTTTTTCCTAGGGGTTTTTGAGCTTCCATTTCGTACCATCGATGGTAGAATTGTAAATGCTATTTCCTTGATTTTCAATGGGTATATTTTGTTTTTTTTTNTTTTTTTTTCAAGTAACTCCCTTTTTCACGATCTTTTATTCTATGCACTCGTTGCACAAACACTCCAACACTTCCATTTTGCAGAACATTGCATTCGAAAACAAAGAAATAAAAAATGAGTGGACAAACAAATCTATTATTTGCTATAAATGACTGATTTCGTAGTCCATATAGGACAAAAGGGCTCAGGAAGGGCGGTGCCCCTAAGGCGTAGCGGAGCTCGAGAATATTTTCACGAGTTTTCCTCTATTGTTTAGGTTGGTTACCTGTTTATCTCATTAGTGGTCCACTATGATTTTTTCGTTTTTGTTTCTTTTCCTTTTTTATTTTTGAACTCATCCAGTAAGGAACATCATTGTATGGTCGTTCCGTTCCCTATTCTACGGTCTGGTGTGACCTGTGCCCTGAGATGAGGAAGACTCACCCGTAATGTCCTCATTTCGTGGAAAACGATGTATAGCGATACATATACGGCGAAAAGGCTGCGATTACTGGATCTCTGTGATTCCAGCGAAATGCGAATGCATGGCTCAACATACAAACAACCTAGGAACCCCGCTCGATGCTTCGCGCTTCTAGTGGCAAGCAGACGTGGGCGATTGGTGGAGGTGTTGATAAAAAGCATTGATCCATGAGGCAGAACCCGAATTTTCTGGGGCTAAAAAAATAAACAGACAGGACTGTAAGGTTCATTTTGCTCACTTTAATGAGAAGCCATGCCTTCGACATTTCTTCATGACTGCTGGTATGGGTTTATTACTGGAAACGTATTCCTTGCATGTCGATACAACAGGAAAGCAAATTTTGTGACGATACTCTCAGGTTTGACAATGGCTGAAAGAACAATGAAATTGTTGATAGGAAATTATTCATGGGAATATTTCCTGAATCACTGCCAGAAAAGTTCCCACTGAAAGAGAATCACGAAATAGGATGATGGCAAGTATTTATAGATAGCGCCTGCGATTTCTGGGAACTGCACACTTCCTTTGTAAGTTGCCTCGGAGGTAGAACATACTTCAAATGACCATCTTTTCAACCATTTGAACGTATGCCCGTCACCGTGAACACTTTATACCACCTGTTTAAAAAATCTGAATAGTAGCCGACCCTCTCATTTGGAACCCCTTTAGGTTGAGCAGGTTCTGGTATTGCTACCGTCCCAACAAAGGACTAAGCTTTTGTAAAGGAATCTAAGCTTGATACCTATGAAAGGAAAGTATCCTTTGGTACTAACGCACCGACGATTACGGGTACCGGTTCAGGTATGTTGGCTATTTTTCGATCGTATCCGTTCTGTTCAATTTGCTCATATTGGGATTTCCTTTCTTTATTTTCTGTAAATTATTTAAATTTTATTTTCACATTCTTAAAATATAACCATTTTTTTAGCACGAAATTCCTTGGACTGGGAATTACTGGAGTTCAATTATAGTTTTTTACTCTTCTTCACTCTTCTGATTTGCATCCCTATTTTATTCTCCTGAAATAAGTTGTGTCACCATTACGTCGTTATTATTGAATTGTACATTTTCATTCGAATAATAGTATTAGCCTGGTTATTATTTGAATAGCCACCATTTTCTATTTATTTATTTATTTATTTATGTATCTATTCATTTATTTGTTTACATCGAATGCTTTGATACCCTTTATCCCTTTATAAGCTTTATCACCATCATTAAAGTTGAAAAACAGTTAAACATGTGATGTCTCAAGGATTATTCCCTTCTGAAGTCGGCAGCTCAAGTTTCTATCCAATCTTAACCTCATCAAAAACAATTTATGCGAATTTGTTCTTTTTTTTCTGGTTCAGAACCTTGTCCTAAAAACTTGCTAAAATTCAGATGTTGGTCATTGGATTTTAGCAACTTGAGAAAGTGTCAGAATTTCCATTTTCTTTACCAATAAGTACAGTGGGGAGTCCAGAATTTCCTCCCACACTTCCTGGCAGTTCTTGCTCGGCGATCAATTCATAGTTGACGTTGACTACACTACTCAGGATTTCATTAATAATAATACGACACACGTCAGACGACGGAAGGGTCGGTTAGGGCCGAAGATTGGCCGTCGTATTGTTGTTGCCTATTCATTTCTGATAAGCGCGAGCCTTTCGATAGAATAGCCGGGGCCGGAATCGTCGCAACTGTTCAAATAGGCTCAAATTCGTGCCATCATCGCCATCCCACGAGGCCCAAAATCATAAAATGAGCTGTACAGTATTGTTAGAGTGAGGGTGATGGAGGGATGGGATGAAATCGGGTGATCATTCACACCCACTCTCAACACCACAGTGGAGGCCAGATCCAGCTGTGCGTAAAAAATGGGCTCCCACTTCTTCGACTCTTCCCACGCTGCTGAAAGAACTTCTAACCCACCCGGGTTGTCTTTTTTCAAGTCCTTCTATTCATACGAATTGACACCATTTTCTCTGATAAGACCTTTTTTCGCTGAATGCGGGACAATCATGAAAGTGTCGTAAAAGTAGTATAGAACAATGAAAGTACAGTAACAATTGAGCCGAATTATATTTTCTATGAGCTACAGTAACCTCATATTCGTTAGTGAAAGCAAAGAAAGAATTCCGATATAACAGCCGACGCTGTTTTGTGATCGTTCAGGAGTGGTAAAATGACAACAACGGACTCAATTAAATAAACATAAACAGATTGTAAATAAAAAACATCAATGACATCATGTACAACTTGCTGTGTATGCGGCTCCGGCGTGTTGACAACACTATCATTAGGATTTACTTCTCTATTTATACCTTCACAGGGACACATCCTCGCAACATGTATACGGTTAGAAAAGTAGATAAATATGTATAGAAATAAATAAATAAATAAATAAAAAAGTAAATAGAGGAAGAGCTCTTCATCCCTGTGAGATAACGCAGCAGTTTCAATCCGTTATTTACTACTTGCCTGCCGGATCTCTACCTGATCCATCTCCATCCACTGTCAGCTTTTTTTCTCGTCGATTTAATCGTCGCCTTTTTTGTAGTCGGATAAAATTTGAACTTGAAGTCAATATTCCGAATTTCAGATCGCTAGATGGAGAATGCCAACAGTTAGTATTCTTCTAGCAAAATGGAAATGGTTAATTGTTGGTTGTCTGGCAGTTTACTGTGTAGTATTGTATTGGCCGTTAACTGGCTATATCCGTAAGGAAAACTATGTTGGAGTGAGTCCCGTATATTTCATAACCTTTTCATTACCTTACCTCAGTTGAGTAACGGTGTTTTACTTCACGAAAACTCGATGCTGCAAAGCAACTATTACTGGTTTTCGAACTCTTTTTCACTGAAAGCGAAAATCGGCATCTACAGGGGCGATCTTGAGATGCGCCAAGCATCCAACATTTTGAGGAAATGTGGTGGCGTCATGGCCCATGTAACCGCTCTCAGTTGACTGGTTTGGGTGAAAATTATACAAATGATTGGATGATTCGTTCATCCCGACGATTCTAGTACCCGTCAGCCATTAGAGAAGAGATTAGGGCTGAAATCATCGGAAGTTGATCCGTCACGTGATCTCTGGACTGTGAGGCGATAGCGGCGCCCCTTTTCGCTGCCCTGTTAAAATTTCATTTTTTTACAGTGCATTTTTCCTATGTTCAAGATATTTTGGAATTTTCATGACTTTTAGGGCACACAGCTTATGCCTCAACCTATACAGCCCTTTCTAGTTTAAAGGTTGGTATGGAGCACCCACATCTCAGAAAATCTCATTGAGAGAAAGAAAGTGGTGCCTACAGCTGCCACTCGTTGGTAAAGCTATCGGAAAAAATTATCTTCAAAGCGGACCTTCTGACCTCTTGAAAGCTCTCCTTATTTATGTGGACCACTACAAATGCCATCAAGGAAGTGAGATGGTTCAGTAAAGTTTTGCCAAATCGATCGATCCATTATTTAAATATTTCTCAATGATTGCCGATTTATGTTAGCCACGGCTTAATAGGACATTAAGTTTGCTTTATCACTTTTTATTGTTTTATACCAATATTTATTTCACTGCGCTAATGTATAGCTGCTACGAAATAATTGTATCGAATGTATCAAAACGATACCCTAGGGTTGCGAACATTCCGTAAGGAAAAGGAAGGAGCAGCCTGTGGGATTACTTGTCATTCTGAATTACTAAAAAGTCAATTTCGTTGTTTATTTCTACCACCTAAGTCCTGATTACAGGAACGTTCAACAGTCAAAAATCTCAGGGCAAACTATGGTTCGAAGAAGTATAGTGATCAAACCTGTTGGAGTTCATACACACATGTGGCCTTACTGTGATGACCTTCATTTTCTTTGGTTTTTACTTGTTCCATATTCAGGTCTTCAAAGAAAAGTAACAGATCGATAGACGTGAAAAACTTTTAGTTCTACCATGCACTTACTTCCGGGTACTGTTTTTGCCAATCTCTTGGACGTTGGATAGAATCTGTTGGCTAACCGTTCTTCCACTTTTCTGCATTCAGTGGTTGCTATGATTAAGCTAGAGTTATCTCTACTCCCTTCACTCTTTGCTTGGAACTCGATCAAGTGCCGTACAAATCACTAATTTTGTGATTTCGAGTGGATGTCGACTCCACGACCATCTAGGAGAGTTTAACTCATGGGAGCATACCCCCGTTCCAGTTCTTCTACCTTTCCTCCCTTTTAGCGTAAATTCTCTAAATAAAACCTAAGATAAACTGCATTCGCATGTTTTTTCGAAGCTCTGAAGAAGTACACATCGAATGCGCCTATCGAAGCATTCTCCCATTTTATCTCATATCGAGAATACATTTTGAACTTACATTTAGCATAGGACCACTTTTGGCTTCTGAATGACGTTCCTTGGCTCATATCCGTCAATCCTATAACTAATAGCATGCCAGTCAGCTTGATAGGCACACTCTGTTCGTTGTTGCAACTTACAAATTCAAAAAAATGTGAATAGATGGGCTATTATTTGGTTCTACCTCAAACATACAAGGGTTCCGGTTGGCTGTGTTCGGAGGCGAACTTGGAAGTAGTCAGTCACTCATCACTGAGAAAATATAGGTTATACGTAGAGTGATTATCACTGCTATACATCATAAATTGGGATGAAGGATAAAGTTCCTGGCGTTAATCAATTCCCACTGAGGGATGCGCCCCTGCAC